>PVKB01002876.1:0-242602 GCA_004027205.1 Ctenodactylus gundi
GAGTCATTCCAGCCTGTCACCAGGAAGCGGGCCCTCATGAGACTCTGGGTGTGCTGGCACCTCACTCTTAGACAGCCTAGCCATTCACTGTGAGAAATAGATATTAAGCCAGTTTATGGTATTCTAATTATAACAGCCTTAACAGACTAAGACAATGCCACACACATCGAAGTACACAGCAAGGATACTTGGGAGTCATACTGAATACATGTATGACTCCCCTTACTTCCTCCACCTCATTTCCCAATAAAATACCAATGATCTTTTATCCTCCTAGTGTGCAAATGCATCACCTCTCCATCTTCAGTGACTTCCTTAATTCTCCTGAACACAACACAAGCTTTTTCATCTCATCTCTTTACCTCTGTACTATCAAACTTAAAATTAACCTTCAGCCCCTCAGAAAATAACCTGTCTTTAAAGGGAAAGACAAAGAAAAATAGACATGATGTTCTTTCTTTTTTAAAACACAAATGAATGGTCATAACTGCCCAAAACAGCTAGCTACAGTAACACATCCCTGTAATCCCAGCACTCTGTGAGGCTGAGGCAGGAAGATCACAAATTTAAGCCCAGTCTCAGCAACTTAGTGATTCCGTGAGATGCTGTCTCAAAAAATAAAGGGCTGAAGATAAGAGCTCAGTGCAAAATCTCAACATCAGACATAAAACAAGCTGGAATATAGTTCAACATAAACTAATCCTGGGCTTTTCAGTACCACATAAACAAAAATTAAAACAAAAAACAGTGGTATTCAACAGAAGTTCCTATACTAACAGAAATATACTATTGTGTGCCAACCAATAAAACAGCCACTCATCATATTATCACAGTGGCTTTTTTTTTTTTTTAAACAGTGCTGGGAATCCAACCCTGAGCCTTGCATATGTTAGGTAAAGGGTTCTATCACCGACCTATACCCATAAGTGACTCTTAGGCATCTAATTTTTTTGTTAGTGCAAAGAAGTGAAATTTTACTTTCAATTAATCTAATTATTTAAAGTAAACATCTTGTTAGTTTAATTCACATTTAAAATTAAGTATATATAAGAAAAAACTAAATATATATATGGAGACATAGTAGCCACTGTGTTAAAGAGCACAAGTCCAAATAATAAAATGTAAAATAAAATTATTCTGTAATTCCCGTTTACATTGCATTTCAAATATAACCTTTTAAAAAACAGAAAGTGAAAACATGTTCTCAGATAACAAAAACCAACAGTAAGCACAGCGAAGTTTGAAAATCAGCAGACAAAGTAACTAATATAATGTTTCAAGAATAAAGAGCAACCTGGGTTGGAGCTGTAGCTCAATGGTAGTGCTTGACTAACTGATGAGCATGAGGCTCTAGGTATAATACATGACTCTAACAGAAAAAAAAAAAAGCAGCTTGAAAATGAGGAAAGCATAGGCATAGATGAAGAATGAAAGAGCATCAAGCACTCATGAATAGCACAGAGGTTAAAGCGCTTGTCTAGCAAGCTCAAGGACTTGAGCTGATTCCCCAGCATCATGTAAAAACTGGGCATGGTGGCACATGCCTTACTGTGGTTTGGATTTGAAATGTCCCCCAAAAGTCGTATGTATTTGAATGTCTATGGAACCACGGGCTGTTTGAAGATTAGGGCCTAGCCTGGAGGGGTGGATTACAGGGATGTAAACTAGATTATAGGCATGTAGTGGGGGGTTGCCACACCTGCCACACCTGGATCCAGGAGGGGCTGATCACTGAGATGAGACCTGAAAGGATACATAAGCTGCTTCCTGCCTTCCTCGGAGGACTAGTCTCAACTTGCCTTGACTTAGCTTCCTGTTCGTGATGTCACGAGAAGCTGCCTCCACCTCTGCCTCTGCCATGTACTCACTGCTGTTGGCCACCCCTGAATGGACTGTGACCTTCTGAAACCATGAGCTAAAATAAACTTTTCCTCCCCTAAATTTGTGGATGTCACAGCAACAAAAATGTTACCAAGATATTCCTGTAATCCTAGCAATTGGGAGGCTGTGCCAGGAGGACTGCCATGAGTTCAAGGCAAGCCTGCAATCCTTAGTGAGTTAAGGATGAGCCTGGACTACAGTGAGACCCTGTCTCAATAAATAAATAAATAGATAAATGCAAAGAAAAGGAAAATGGCAAATTAAAAACTGTTATTTTAAGATTGACAATACCACACTTTAGCAAAGATGTGGAGACACCAAGCATCTGAAAAAACTACTGTTGGGAATATAAACTGGTTTATACAATGGAAGAATTATCAATATCTACTGACCTATCATATCATATGCAAACACTACAACTGTTTCCAGGCATATGCCAACAGAAATACATAGAAAGCATCCTTCCATGCAACTTATGAGTTGGACGTGATATTCTATTCTCTCTCTCTCACCCTATCTCTGTGTTGTGTGTTGTATACATGTATGTGTGGTGTGTACAAGTATTCGCTCCAGTGAAAACTGAAGAAAGCTGAAAAATGAATACAACTTGAGAATAAAAAAGAAAGTGAAACAACAAAGAACAAAGAGATAAACCACATATTGGGAGAATACAATTAGAGCTTATTTTATTTATAAAAGAAAAAACAGCTCTCCTCACGCAGTCTATGATCCCTAGATTGGCCTCGAACTCTGGGGGCCCAGCAGTTTCTCAGCCTCATCAAAAGGTGAGGGTCAAGAATGCCATCGTGTCCAACTTTCACTATACATATTAAATGAAATAAAAAAACTTCCATAAATCAGTAAGAACAAACGCCATATTAAAACCATACCAAAAAACCCAACAGAAATAAAAATGTTTCAAAATTATGTGGAAGAGATTCAACTTCATCAATTACAGGAAAGATGTAATTAAGAAGACATTTTAGATTATAAGACATTTATAAATGAATTTTTATTTCCTAAAGAACTGTTCACAAGAATAATTCAGTCAAAACTCAACTGGACTGGTGTTTCCTGTATTTCAAGACATCACCTCATAAAATATTGGATCTTTCATAAGACTGGTAATTATACATGAAAATCAATTTCCATTATATTATTTAATGCTTACAACAGCCATAGAGTAGAGAGTTCCAACAAAAACACCAGGCATATTCACAGACATAAATGTATTTGTTTAGCAGGAAAAGACACGGTTCACTAGCGACTATATTTATGTTACAACTGGTAACTCAGATAATGACTATGAAATGGAGAAAACTCATATTCTTGAAAATATTACTCTATATGCTTTATTGTCTCTCATATTTCTGTCTATCCTCCTAAAACATTCTCTGGCATACTCCTCAAAATACCATATTTTCCAGTTCCTAAGACACTTTCTTTAGCCCTTCCTGTATACAGAAGACACTCAAATTATATGGACAGAATTATTTCACCAGGCACGGTGACAAATGCCTATAAAACTAGTATTGGAGAGGGTGAGACAGGATGATTGCAAGTTCAGACTCAGCTTGGGAAAATCAAATATTTCATGAGACCAGTCTCAAAATAAAACATGGAAAGTGCTTGGAATGTAGCTCAGCAAAAAGGTTCTAGGTTCATTCCCTAGTCAGAAAAAAAAGAAAAAGGAACTATTTTATATCTTGAAACTGGCTGATGGAAAAAACGAGCACAAATGTACTGTTCAGATTTACCAGTATCCTTTAGAAACTGACTGTTAGAATTAAAAATAATGTGGGCTACGGTTGCAGCGGATGTGCTTAGCATGTACAAAGTCCTGAATTCAATCCTTAGGAACACAAAAAGCAAAACAAAAGAAGGAAAGGAAATTCATCTATCTCACAGATGTTAAATATTGCACGGTTTCTCTAATATGAGAAAACCAAGTAAATAGGTAAAAGGGCAAAACAAAAGAATGATGGAAGAAAAGATGCAGATTTTATGGAGAGGGAAGGGGGATGTGGAGCTGGCGAGAGGCAGAAAAGGGGAAGGGAAGTAAAAATGACCAAGATGTACAATGTATATGCATCAATTTCTTAATCTGATTATCACTATCCATCACAAATACTAATAAAAAGAACAATTTGAGGAGGAAAAAAAGGCAGGCTTGTAAAAACGTTATAGTATGTCCTCTTCTCCATTATTCACCTATCTGACACAGTGATTTCTGGCTCTTCCCGAAGTCAAAACGACTATGAAAGGATCAGTTCAGGACAATGAGTCACCCTCACAGTGCGACTGAAGACATTTAGAAAAGACAACTTCCAAAATAGCATCAGAAAAGGCAGGGATGACTGGAAGCATGTGTCTAAAGCAGGAGAATATCTTGAGGGAGATTAACAGCAACATCTCTTTTACGGTAATTTTTTTTTTCAGACAAGGTCTTGCTTTGTAGTCCAGGCTGGTCCTGAACTCACTATGTAGCTCAAGCAGGCCTCAAACTCACAGCAATCCTCCTGCTTCAGCCTCTGGAGTGCCTGAATTACTAGCATGTGCCACTATGCCTGGCTTATGTGATGATGGGGAATCAAATTCAGTGCTCTAGGCAAGCACTTTAACTGCTGTGCTATTTCTCTAGCCCCATAATCTTTTTAAACACTCACTGTATTTTTCAATCACTCCTCATAAGAGGCCTGAAACAAAACACTAAACTTGTCAACCTTTCAGTTTTCACTGTAAAATGGAGGAAAAGACAACAACACTTCAAAGTTGTTGTGGAATTATGGTTTGGATCAAAAATGTCCTTTGAAAAGCTTACGTATTCACCTCCTGATAAGTAACCCCAACAAACTAACTGATTAAAAAAAAAAAAAGTTTGTGCATGTTCGGAATGGAGGATTTGGAAGATGATTAGATCATGGGGCTACCTGTGAGTGGATTAGTTCATTGACGAGCTCCTAGCCTGAATGAGAAGCTGTAGGTAAAGCCAGGCTGGAGAAGCAGGTAACTGGGGACACAACGTGGAAGGGCACATGCATGGCCCCAGACCCTTCTCTCTCTATGGCTCCTGTCTTATTCCTAGCTGTCACAAGGTGAGAAGCTTTCTTCCACCATAAAGTTTCTGCCTTGGAGCCAGGCAGCCACAAACTGAAACCTCAGAAACTATGAGCCAAAATAAACTTTTCAGGTATTTTGGCTCAGCAACAAAGTGTACTAATACAATGCCTGATGTAGGATAGGTATTGTTATGGTTGATGCTGGTATGACTATCATAGTAAATCAAGAATAAATACCACTCTCGAATTTTTTTTTTTTTTGAGACAGGGTCTCTATGTAAGCCAGGCCAGTCTGTACTCATGTAGTCCAGGTTAGCCTTGGATTCACAGCAATTCTCCTGTCTCAGCTCCCCGCCCCCCCAAAGTGCTGGGATCACAGGAGTACTGGGATTACAGGTGTGTGCCACCACACCTAGCTTTATGTGGTGCTGGGGAGTAATATTATGGCCTTGCACTTGCAAGCACTTTAATCACTGTGCCATTCCTCCAGCCCACCCTTAAATTCTTACCCTAATATAAAGCTAAGGCTATAGTAGAGGTGAGGAAACTTTTATCTGCCAACGGCCATTTGGATATTTATGACATCACTTATGGGTTATAAAAAAAAAACCTTATGACATCTGATTAACTTCTGATGTGATGTCTGAAACTGCTTCTTCTTGTTGTAGTCAATCACCTTGGCCACAATGGACCAAATGATTATGCAGGTAAAATGTTCCCTATCCTTGTCCTAGATGATAGGATAACCATACTTGACAAATGTTAACTGCATAATAATCAAGTGTGCATAATGGAATGAATACTCACACACAACTAACTATATACATAGACTCTATTATATAAATACCAAATTTCATATCATCATTAAATTCAAATATTTATAAAATAAAATGCAAAAAATATAGGGAAAAAAGATAATGTGATCAGTACCTCTTTTTGCTTCTATTTTAAAAATATTATTTTAAAATCATGAGATATTTCTTAACATCTCCTTAAAAATGTGAACACCTATTAAATAATGCAGGTTTATGAGCCCTGCTATTAACCACTAGTCTATTGTACCAAGAAACCATAAAGATATAAAGGATACCACTCAAACTACTATACATAATTCTAAATACATTTCCATCTTAAATCTAAACCTCTTTATAGTAGAGCTTACTAAGCAAGCAAAAGATATTAAGAACAGAATAGCATTCAGGAAAATAACAAAAATTTATTACAAAGTATTTTCTTAAAAAATAAAACACTACCTGACTATTTTCAAAATGAACAGCTACAATGAGCTTTCCTCCATAAAGCTTGTCTTCCAAGTTTTCAAGGGTAGATGGGTCATGCTCTGGAGGGTATGTTTGTTGTAGCCAGTCAATCCATGATAATCCTACTAGTGACTGGATCTTTTCTTCGCTAAACTTGCGCATTTTTCTTCGAAATTCATTCACTTCAGGATCCTTCAAGGCATCAAATTCATGCAGACCTAAACACATTTTGCAAAGGTATTTTTAGTAGTTAATAATCATAAAAGAGAATACAAAATCTTTTTAACAAAAAACAAACCTAGATGTTTAGTTTTTATCAAGCAGACAAACTGAGCAGGAAAATATGGAAGACAAAAAATTAGGCAAGATAAAATAAAAATCTAAAGTACAGAAGGCAAGAAGGCATATAGTTGGATTTCTACCATATATAAAATTAAAGCCCTGTAAAGACATGCAGAACTGGAGGAATACTACAACCTTTACAGTACTGGTCTTAAGCATAGGGCCCTAAGTTCAACTCCCCAGTACCACATAAACCAAGTCTGGTAGTACACAGACGGCTATAATCCCTGTAATCAAGAGGCTAAGGCAGGAAGACTGCTACATGTTCAGGGCTACAGAGCGAGATCCTGTTTTCAAAAAAAAAAATGCAAATTGTTTATCGATTTTACCAAAAAATGCAAATTGTTTAACAATTTTATAACGATAATGACTGAAATTCTCAATACATAACCTAAACCATATATAAAAGATACACAGTTTTATGCTGGGCACAGTGGTACATGCCTGCTATTCCAGCACTCTGCAAGGCTGAGGTGGAAGGTCACCTGGGCAATTTAACAGTCTAGCAAGAACCTTTCTCAAAAATAAGGAGTAAAATAGGGCTCATCATGTAGCTCAGTGTAAAAGCCTTAGGATCAATCCCCAGTACTGCAAGTACCACTATGCCAACCTTTACCTCTACCTCTACCTCTACCACCACCACCACCCCCACCACCGCCCCACCCCACACCACACCACAGCACTACTGCTACTGCTACTAATAAATACTGAGATGTTAACTCAGGGGAGAAGTGCTTGCCTAGTATGCCTTTTGTTCAGTTTCCAGTACTGCAAAACAGTAAAGACAAAGATTCCTGGTGTTTCTTTGCAAACTAAGTAAATCTTATTTATAATGTCTGAAAAGGCTAACAATTTGAAAATTGTTCCAATACTTTATTAGAAAATAGCTAAAACTGAAGTGATTATTTAAGCCTTAGTAAACTATAGAGGGAACTATACATATAGAAAATCTGTTTTTCAGTGAACATAAAAGTACCTTTTTTATGGTATTAGGACTGAGGGGGATTTGTAATGAGCTACATTTCCAGCCCTTTTTTAGTTCTGATTTTAAGACAGTGTCTGACTAACTTGCAATCCTCCTGCCTCAACCTGCCAGAGTTCTAGGATTTACAGCCCTGGACCATCTGTCAATCACTAAAAGTATTCATAAATGATATAACCTAAAAAAAATTTCAAGAAGATATTTGAAATGCTACTGACAATATTTCTTAGTATTGGGAAACAAGGTACAGTAAGGCAAGTTCTTAACTTTTACTCCATAAAACAATCTATTTGCTATACTGTTTAAATGCATACATGTAAGCCATGGTTAGACAATCTGCACTGCCATTTTACTTTTGTTCATTAGAAAACAATTGTTACTTCAAAAATAAATATTAGATGGCTGAGCCAGTGCATGCTGTAATCTTGTATTACTTCACAAGGCCCTAACTCAAAATAAAAAGTTTAAGAAGGGCTAGAATACAGGCCAATGTAAAGGCACTAGCTTCAATCCCAAATACCAAAGAAATAAACAAATAAATATTTCAATCAATTTATAATAATGAATATAGAAAGTTAAAATATTTAAGTTTTGTAACATAGCAAAGGTAAGCCCTTGACAATACAGTATGTTTTCCTGGGTAATTTTAGATCAGGTACAAAAACACATTTCTCTAAATTAGCTATGAACTGGGGCTGGAGGAATGGCTCAGTGGTTAAAGTACTTGCCTGGGAAGTGCTAAATCAAGCGCTAAAGTTCGAGTCCCCAGCACCACATAAGCTGGGCATGGTGGCACATGCCTGTAATCCCAGCACTCAGGAGGCTAAGACAGGAGGACTGCCATGAGTCCAAGGCCAGCCTGGGCTCCACACTGAGCTCAGGACCAGCGTGGGCTACAGAGTGAGGCCCTTTCACAAGCAACCAATCAATCAATAAATTAATAAATAAGCAAGAAAGCTATGAACAGACTATAATTTGGGCAGATTAAATGCAGCCCAGTCCTGACTACAGAGAGATCCTGCCTCACAAATAAGTAAAATACAAATGAGCTTCTTTCGGAGCACCATTAACACTCTTTCTCTTTACAAATAACAGGTACGAGAAATGAGTAACCAATAATATATACACCTAACAAAAATGAAATTCTTACAACTACAAGTCATGCCTAATCACCTTTAAACTTTCTAAATTCTGTCCACTTCTCTCAGTCTCACTTGTCTCATTTCCCCTCTTCCAACCTAATTCTACCACCTATTATCTTTCCTTTGGGTTACTATATAACTTTTTCTTTAATTTTTCCACTTGAAGTCTAAAGCCCTCCAATCTACTCTCCATTTTCGAATTTGAATAATCTGTCTAAAGCACAAATTTTATCACATACTAGCTTAAATTCCTTCAATAGTTTCCCAAGTTCTCTTAAGAACAAATCTGTTTTGTTTCTTTTTCGGAATGCTGTTAAGATCCTCTGAGGTTCTTTTTTTACTGCAAGTTGAAAAAACTAGTTCAGGGGTGACATATACTTTTACCACAAGGTATAATTAGAACCCAAACAGCAGCTCTGTAAATAATTATTTGGGACTAGACAGAAAATAAAATGATTATGTATATCATCTTTCAGGAAAAGATATTTTTAGCCCGGTCAGGACAGTCATGTTATAAAAATCTAATTGTTTTTCTTTGGAGAGAGAAGGCAGTGACCTTGTTCTTGAAGTTAAACCAAAATAACTTTTTCCTAGAGGCATAATGCATCACCTGGTTATAGTTATCACAAGTGAGCAACTTCAAAAATTGACTTGTTAGGCATTAAAAATGAAACCTCACTCTAAAATATTAAAACAAAGTCTGGGACCAGAGCTCAGTGGTTAAAAGTGCTTGACTAGAATGTGCAGGGCTCCAGGTTCACTCCCTAGCACCACACAAAAGAGATTAGCTGGGCACGGTGGTTCACACCTACAATCCCAGCACTCAGGAGGCCAAGGCAGGAGAATTACCATGAGTTTGAGGCCTACCTAGGCTACATGGTTCAGGTCCAGTCTAGACTACAGAGAGAGATCCTGTCTCACAAATAAATAAGTAAAATATTAAAATAAATTTATTCAACTTGCTAAAAAAAAAGGTTACCTTCCCTCTTCCCCCCGTATCCAGAGCCTTCATGCTGAGCTATATTCCAGCCTTTCTTTTTTGAGACAGTACTGCTAAATTCCCAGGCTTAGCTCAAACTTTTAGATCTTTCTGCTTCAGCCTCCCAAAGTGCTGAGATTTCAGATTAAGTGAGCACATCCAGTTCAAAGATAGTAGCTTCTGAATTTATATGTATGAGCATATTAGTTTTCCTAGATATGCTGAAAAGCATAATATAGAAACAAAGAAGTGGATGTAAACTGCTTAATCTATGCAATAGACTACTGTTTTTTATCTTGCTCATTCAAATTTGGGCATATTACATAAAGACTTATCTATAGCCTTATAACTACATTAAATATGGCTTACTGTTCCATTCATTTATTCACTTACTTTTTGTGATGCTGGAGATCAAGGCTAGCCTACACTCCAGCTCATTTTTCATTTTTGATTTTGAGACAGGGTTTGACTAAGTTGCTAAGTTGTCCAGGCTAGGCTTGAACTTCTGATCTCTACTTCAGGATCTCAGAGAGCTGGCTTTACAGGTCTCATCCAGCAGGCTCAACTGGCATACTGTTTTAGAAGAAAAAATTAAGTTCCTGGGATTCTTTTCCCACCTGTGGTACTAGGGATTGAATTCAGGGCTCTCACTTTATAATTTTTTTTGAATGTTGAGACAGGGTTCAAGTTGCTAAATTTAGGCTAGGCTGGGTTGGGCTGGGCTTGAACTTGTAATCCACCTGTCTCAGCCTCTAAGAGCACTGGGATTACAGGTGTGAGCCACCACATCCACTGAGAAATTCAATTCTTATATCAGACTCCCATGCGATGGCAAAATAAAGGTAAGGTTATGAGATTTTTCAAAAAGCCCAATTATATTTGAATTTTAAATAAACAATGAAATTATTTTTCTGTCCAAGAATGGCCTCTTTACCATACTACATAAACTGACGTGCAGATCCAATGCAATCCCAATCAAGATATGGCAGCATTTTTTATGGAACTAGAAAAAAATGACCCTAAAATTTATATGGAACCACAAGAGACCAAGAATAACCAAAATAATCCTAAGCAACAAAATATCAGAAGGCATTATAATAACATATTACACAATAATGATAAAAAGATAATACGGTGTTGGCCCAAAAACAGACAGGTGGATCGATGCAATAATACCTTCAGCAATCTGATCTTTGACAAAGGGGCCAAAAATACACAAAATACACACTGGAGTAAAGATAGCTTCTTTAACAAATGGTGCTGGGAAAACTGGCTAACCATAGGCAGAAGACTAAAACTAGACCCACATCTTTCACCATACACTAAAATTAAATAAAAATGAATCAAAGACTTAAGACATTAAAATGGAAACACTGAACTTGTTGGAAAAAGAAGTACACAAAACGCTCGAAGACACAGGCATAGGCAAGGACTTTCTCAATAAAACCCCCAAAGCAAAACAGGTTAACACCAAGAATTAACAAATGGTACTATATGAAATTAAGTCTTCTGCATGGTAAAGGAAAACCATCATTAGAGTGAAGAGAGCAACCACAGAATAGAGGAAAAAATATCTGCCAGCTTTTCCTCATACAGATGACTATTATCAAGAGTATACAAAGAACTGAAAATAATTAGACACTCCAAATTAAAGGATCCAGTCAAAAAATGAGAATCTGAAATGAATAAACAGCTCTCCAAAGAAGTCCTAAGAGCCATTAAATCCATGGAAAATGTTCAACATCTTTAGACATCAGAGAAGTGCAAATGAGAACAACATGAGGTTCCATCTAACACCAGTAAGAATGGCTGCTATTAAAAACTCAAAAAACAAATGCTAGCGAGGCTGTGAAGAAAAAGGAACCTTCCTATATTGTTGGCAGAACTGCAAACTGGTACAACCACTATGGAAACTAGGGTGGAGATACCTCAGAAAATTGAACATCGACATCCCATTTGATCCAGCTGTGTCTCTTCAGGGTATCTTCCCAAAAGAGTTCAAGTCATCATTCTACAGCGATACATGCACACTCATGCTCACAGCAGCCCAATTTATAAGAGCCAAATCTTGGAAGAAGCCAATATGCCTGAGTACAGATGACAGGATAAAGAAGATGTGGCATACGCACACACACACACACACACACACACACACACACACACACACACACACACACACACAAATGGAATATTACTCTGCATTAAGAGTAACAAATTTGGGTCATTTGTAGATAAATGGATGCACCTTGAGAACATGCTCAGCGAAATGAATCAGATCCAGAAAATTAATTATCATATGATCTCTCTAATATGAGAAGACCAAACCATAAAAACTGTAAAAGATACAGAATAAGAAGATGGACACTACAGAAAGGGAAAAGGAAAGTGTGAGGAGGTAAAAGAGTGGGAAGGGGAAAGGGAGGTGATATGTAAATTTAAAAAATAAAACCTTTCTTAAAGTATGATCTATGTAATATTGCTATTTTTATTTGCTGAATCCGGAAAACTTCAGTAGCGCTAACAATGGTTCATGATCCATGTTTAGGAGATTAAGGAAAGTAATACAAGTATACCAAAGATGGTAAATATCAACGAGTTACGATGCCCTAAAAGACTTTGCACCCTCTGCAGTTATTTTTTGGATTATCATGTGTTTTAGCTTCCTAAACAATCAATTTAGCTCTGATCTTCTCTTTCATCAGCATAAAAATACAGAAGAGCTATGTATTTTCACCCATAAAAATAAAAAAAACTGAAATACATAAAACACACTTGAAAATCTATTGGAGGATATTTGTGTCCTGGTTAACAAGAGTGTGATTTTTTTTTTAACATTTTCCTTTCCCATATATTCCTTGTTTTAAAATGAGCAAGGGGTAATTTAAAAAAAACTTTCTAATAAATTCAAAACAAAGATTCTAATAAAATAAAAACTTTTGAG
Organism: Ctenodactylus gundi; assembly: GCA_004027205.1. NCBI lineage: Eukaryota > Metazoa > Chordata > Mammalia > Rodentia > Ctenodactylidae > Ctenodactylus > Ctenodactylus gundi. The sequence goes on from PVKB01002876.1 coordinate 12,586, forward strand.
GTGGTTGGGCAGTGTAGCTCAGCAGTGAAAAAGCTTGCCTGGCAAGTACAAGGCCCTGAACTCAGTTCCCTAGCACTACAAAAGCTGATGTGGTGGTGCTGTCATCCCAGCACTTAGAAAGCTGAGGCAAAAGGAATGCTGTGAGTTCAAAGCCAGCCTAAGATACATAATGAGTTCAGGACCACCCAAGACTGCAGAGTGAGACACTATCTCAAAAAACAAAAACAAAACAAAACACTTTTTCTAGTTGAGTAAGAATCAACACTCAAAATCTTCATGGCTCTTAAAAATACAAAAGAATGCTTTCTACTGTGAGGTCATTAATGTGTAAGAAAAGGATGGACATAACATAATTATAAAGTTAATAGGAAAAATTATTTTTAAAAAATAAACTAGCCATTCTTTGAAGTAATCAAACATTCTAAATGTCATTAAATATCTGTGCGAGGATACCCAGGGTCTCCATTTGGCTTCCCAGTCAAGAGCAATTTGTTTTCTCTTCACTCCAAAGAGACCCACTTGGGTCTGGCAGAGGCGTGCTTGGGTCACCGCTTGGCTTCTTGGCCAAGAGCCTTTCTTTTCTCTCTTATTCAATAAATTTTTGCTTACTTTTAAAAATATCACTGTCATTTATTAAACTGACAAGATTCAACTGTAATGTACTCAGAAGAGAGGAGTCCCACAGTGTAATCACTAGCTAGCCTGAATTACTATACGACAAGATCAAAGAAAAGCATCTTACAGTGCTATGTTATCCTATATTAGTGAACCTGATCAATCAGATGCAAAAATCTCCAATAAATTTTCTAGTTTTATACTTAATCTTTGAAGTCTCCACTCAATAATCTCTTGTAGTCCCAAAGTCAAGTCAGTACATTTTGTAAAATAAGATATTAATATATCATTAGCCCTTGAGATTCCTAAGGTTAGTATAGCAAAAGATTTCTCCATGATCTTAATTTTGTTGCAATTTCCCAAAGATCAATTTGCACTTAATTATGTGAACATGATATATTTTACTCTCTACAAAAAAGACTGCTAATTAAAAATAATTTTACCTGGGTAAAGTGTAAAAACCTTGAATTATTCATGGAAATATCAAGCAGCTTAATGTCTTGGTTGACAAAAACAGTTGGTTTGTTTGTTTATTGCAGTACTAAGGATCAAACCAAGGCCTATAAACTGAGATACATTCCCAGAGCTTTGTAATTTCATTATATTTTAGAGACAGGATCAAGCTGAGTTACCCACCCTGGGCTCCTGCCTCAGCCTTCTAGAGTACTAGGATTACAGCCCTATGCCACCAGACCTGGCTGAGAGTTGTATACAAAATATATGTACAGAAATAAGTAAATAAATATATGTTCATATTTAGAGGTAGTTTACTAAAAAATGAAGGGTTTGTTACTTGGAAAAGAACTTCTCAAGCTATCTGAGGTGAAAGAACACTTTCTTACTAAATTAAAGACAAAGACTTTTGCAACATAAAAATAAATCACTAGTAAAGAAAGACATACAACATATAAACTGTATCATACTGCTTGAAAGGTTTCTCAACATTTATTCTAAAATCTGCATTACCTTATTTCCATGGTAGCCTTGTTCATACACTATAATTTGAAAAGTAGTATCTTGCAATATATTCATACATGTAACAATAGACAACTGAAGAATTCATACCATAAATAAAAATATTAAAAAGCCCAGGCATACTAGATTACCTTTTCCTATAAGAACTCCAATTTTTGAGTCCAATTTTTCCCCTGGATCACAACTTCTTGTCACTAACTTGAGAACTGGAAGAAAGGGTCTGACATCACAGAGTCTTCGTGTTTCATCTTCAAGCTCCTCATATACAGCAGTTTGATTCACACATGCAAACATATAGGAGTCAATTTCCATAAGGAGGTTAAACATTGGGTAATTGTGAACTTGCTTCCATAACATCTGTGTGGAAAAATATATCATGCAGAACAGAAACACTGGCATAATTGTACAAAGATATTTGTATAAGAATGCCCACTATATATGAAAATCAAACATTTTAATACAAACAAAATATTTAGCAATTACAGATTATGAAATAATGAAAATGAAATACATTTTAATATGAAAACCCATCACAAATACAAGTATATTATTTATTTTTTAAATTGAAAGTACAAGTATATGGATGATATTATCCCTAGTTTGTAAAGTAATACAAATACAGAAAATACAGATTATAAAGAAAACTAGTAGAAGCAAATTATCTATGAAGATTAAGAATCAATAAGGCGGGCTGGAGGAATGGCACAGGGGTTGAAGAACTTGCTTAGCAAGCACAAGGTCCTGAGTTTATTCCAGCACCACACAAAAACTGGGCATGGTAGCACATGCCTGTAATCCTAGCACTTGAGACTGCCGTTGAGTCCAAGGCTAGCCTGGACTCCATAGTGAGTTCAGGACCAACCTTAGCTACAGAGCAAGACCCTGTCTCAAAGAAAAGAAAAAGAATCAATAAGGGGGCCAGAGTTATAGTTAGCTCAATGGTACAGTTCTGGCCTGTATACTTTAAATCCTGTATTCAATCCACAGTATCACAAAAATGTAGTACTTTTATATTAATGTTCCTATAAACATTATAAACAACTTCTAACAAAAATACCTTACAGTATATAGCTTAAATTTCATGCAAAATAAATTATTCTTGTCCTACATTCTTTTCTGTTCACCAGGGGTGTGTTCCTAATGGTACTCTGTCAGATGATCATAATCACTCCTCACTTCCTCCCTGGCTATTAGCTGACAGAATAAATGTAAAAGAAGCTCACCAAATACAATAACAAACACAAAAGAAGGATTACATATCTTGACAATAACAAGTAAAAAAGCCAAGAGACAGAAATAACAGATCTGGGATAAAACTTGTGGGCAATGCCTAGATTCGGTTACACCAAACAAACAGGAGCGTGCATGAGATCCTGGGCTGTATCCTTTAGCACCACAAAATAAACAAGCAAATAAAATCATTTTAAAGCCCAAGCAATAGCAATGCATAAAATACTCGAAGGAATCTTTGAAAGAAGCAGAGAGACAAGCAGCACCAAAAAATACGGAGGAAAGGAAACACCCAGAAAGTATAACAAAAAAAGATTGATATTTGAATCATTTGATAGGTATCCTTCTAAAATAGTACCAGCTTTCTCATAAAATCTGTGAATCTTCCCACATAATTATTATTTTAATAAGTTTGCAAAACATAATTATATTCAACATAGGGAATTGCTATAAAATCTTTAGAAATATGTATACATGAAGTTAGGGATGGATAGGTAGGTAAAAATGAAATCAAATATGGCAAAATGATAATAATTAGTGAAATGTAAGTAAATAATTTATGAAAGCTAAAAAATGTGAACTATCTAAGCATGCCATTCTATTGCTTCAAGTATAGTATACTTACATGATATAGATTTAAGTTCATTTAATGTAGCAATTCAATACAGACTTAATTAAGCTTGTCTAATATAGCATGTTTTTTTGAACGTACACACATTTACCTTCCAGTACTCAGTTAAGGAATAAGAAATTTAACTTCTTTTTTCTCACATTTTCTAGCCTTATGATTTCATTGTTATAGCTCTCTTCTCATGTGGACTGGTGGGTTAGTCCATGTTAAAGAATCTCAACAAAGATATACTAAGATAGAGAAAAAAACAACTTTGGGCAAATAGTCCCAATAAAGGGCTCTGCTGGACCCAGAGAAGAGGCATCAAGATACGGCCACTGCAGATCATTCTAGGGGTGGGAAACTGAGCTAGTAAGTGGTGATTTGAGTAGTAAAGTGAGTCAGATTTGGAAGATTAAGTATGTTAAATATTGCATGGTTTCTATTGATGTGGGAAACCTAGAACACAGGCATTCTATAGACCCAAATGGGTATAACAGTTGGGGTTAAGGGGGGACAGAGACAGTGGGGGAGGGTCAAAAATGGAGAAGGGAAGGGATCAATATTGATGTGATATACAGGTACACAAAATACTCAAGTTAATTGTAAACATTATACACTACATATGTATATCTAAAAAAATGGGGAAAAAATAAAAAGCCCAGGCAACAAAAGAAAAAAATAGGTAAATGGGACTTCATCAAAATTAAAAACTAGCCAAGCATAGTGGCACAAACTTATAATTCCACCACTCACAAAGCTAAGGTAGGAAGATCTGCAAGATCAAGACCAGTTTAGGAGCTGAGAAATTATAGCTCAGTGGTAAAGTACTTGCCTTGCATGCATGGAGCCCTGGATTCTATCCCCACCAGTATGAAAACAAAAAATACCTTGAGTTACATAGAGTTCCATGCCAAAAATGGACTATATCTTAAAATGAAATGGAAAGACACACAGACAGACAGACAGACAGACAGACAGACAGATAAGAAAAGGACAAACCTCCATACATTCAAAGTCATCAGAATGAAAAGCCAGCCCATAAAATAGAAAATACTTAAAAATTATGCATAGAAAGATTAATATCCATAATATATAAAGAAACCCTACAACTCAATAATAAAAGTAACCAAATTTAAAAACTGGTAAAAGTCTCAAAAAAAGAATTCTCCGAAGAAAACATACAAGTGGCCAATAAATGGCTGGGAGCATAGCTCAGTGGTTAAAGCACTTGCTTTATGTGCACAAAGTCCTGGGTTTGATTTACCAGTTTCATATAAACATTAGCTGGCTATGGTAGTATTCGACTGTAATCCCAACACTTGGGAAGTTGAGGCAGGAGGACTGCTGTGAGTTTGAGACCAGTCTAACCACACGAAAATATTCTCAACAACCACAAGTCATTAAGGAAATGCACATAAAAGCTTCATTGATAGGGTCTTTGATTTTGAGGGGCTTCCTTTTCTTCAGTTTCCTGTATATTTTGTTTATGAGCCTCCTATCTGAGGTATTGGTGGTGAATATTTTTTCCCAGTCTGTTGGTTCAATTCCCCAACACCACATAAGCTGTGTGATGGTATATGTATGTAATCTCAGCACTTGGGAGGCTGAGGCAGGAAGGCTTCCATGAGATCGAGGTCAGACAGGACTACGTAAGTTCAGGACCAGTCTGGACTACAAAAAAGACCCTGTCTCAAAAAATGTACAAAAATAAAATAAAACAAACATACACACAAAAAAATGTAATATACACATATAAAGGAATGTTCTTTAGCCCTATAAATAAAATTAGGATGCACACTACAACATGTTATGACTCTGAAAACATTATGCTAAGTGAAATAAACCACACACAGAATAACTTTTATAGGAATTCTACTTATACAGGATACCTACAATATGCAAATTAATACAGTGACGCTAATATAGAGATTATCAGTACCTACAGTAAAGAGCAAGCTTTTATGGATATAAAGTTTATATTTGAGATGACAGCAACGTACCTGAAACAGATAGTGATGAATGCTGCACAGCACTGTGAATTATGTATCTAAAAACGTCCACATGATGCATTTTGTGTTATGTTACGTTTCACATTTTTTTGAAAAAGGTGTATTAATGGTTAATTTATTGTCAGGTTAGCCAAAGGTATCCATATTTGTCAGTGGTAAGAACAGCAAGCTGTACCCATATAGTACCTAAATCATTTTTATATTTTAATTTTACTTTAGAGATCATACAGTTTTCTGAATTCTCATGTCTCCATAATTAAGGCTGGAAAAGCATTACACGTCCAAAGCTTTAAATGTCTATCATTGACACTAGGGATACAGCTGAAAGGCAGAGTGTTTACTTACCAAGTGTGAGGTTTTAGGTTCAAACTCTACCATTACATATTTTAAAACTTTCTCATAAATATATTTTCTTTAAAATATTATAGCCCTTTATGATTTCCACATCAGGTTTAGTTGTAAGAAAATATTTTTAAAGTTTCAGAAAAAAAATTCACGTGCATGTTAGTCATCAGTACAAAATTCTTTCTTTCCAGAGTCATCATTCCAAAAGAGAACACCAGAAGTCACACAAAAGAAAAAAAAGTATGAAAATTCAAAGAAAGTAAACACAAAAATTAAACTCAACTTTCTTGACCATTTTAATATCTGAACAGACATTTTGCTTTAATTTAGCTATCATAAATATCTTAAAACAAAAGTGTGAATGAGGACTGGCATGTGCAGTGTCCATAAAAAACGTCACATTTTAAATTTACTGTGATTATAAACATGTTCTATAACAAAATGAAACTTCCCCCAACTTACATAGAACTTAAGTCTATAGAAATTCAAACTATCAACATACCTGCTTAATATGAGAAATGGTAGCTTCCCGAGGTACCTCCAACTGGATATAAATTCCAGTGGGCAAAAGGAAATCCACGGGTATGGAGCCATCAGATGCTATCTGTGAATCCACTGCCCAGATGTCAAGGATGTCTGCCATAGCAGGAGGCATTATGGAGTTGAAGCACATTCATAACCATGAGGCCCTGGAAATCAACAGGTAAAAATACAGCAAAACAGTCATTTGTCAGATTACACATTAAAATAGGTCTAGCTATTCACAGTACTGTAGCAAATACCTGTGGTCTTGACTATTTAGGAGGCTGAGGCTCATCTATTTTTATTTGGTTTTTTTCCATCACTTTTCAACTCAAGACCTTGTGTCACCATGTCTTTTGTTTTCCTATTCCTGCACTTGTATCCACATACTCACATCAAAGACCTATCCCAACAAACCAAACACATAACCTGCTTGCAATAAATATATTTCACAGTAAACAAATTATTTTTCTAGTTAGAAAATCATTTAGCAATCTCTAATGAAATAATGGACCTAATAGTGACCATTTGTGAATATTAAAATGATCATTCATGAATACTAAAACCAACGATGAGTGAAAGGTCAATAAGGAATTTAAAAATAAATGCATTTGGCAAGATCTAAGCCATCTCATCAATCTTACTGAAGAAGGAGCACCAGACATGGTTTTCCTCACAACACTCAACAGAAATGGTTATCAGCCCCTACTTCCCGTAACAAAACAAAACAACCTCATTTTAAATGAATCTCTAGAGTTGATCTAGATACAATTTTGCAGGAAGCAAGAAGAACTAAACACATCAAGGAAGCAATAAGCCAAGTAGAGGATGTAAAATATCAAAGAGAACTAATGCTAACAATTAATTAATAATACAAACAGGGGTTGAGAAATGGGAGAACTATTAAAGAATAAGAGCATTTCAAAGACAGAGCCAGATCCAATGTTAACTTGAACAAGTAAATTACAAAATATTATTTTTAAATAACCCAGACAACTTACATATACATTGACTATAATCAGAAACAAGACAAGGATGTCCACTGTCAACCACTCTTATTCAATATAATTCTTGAAATTTTAGCTAGAGGAATTAAGGAGAGAAAAATCCATAAGAAATACAAATAGGAAAAGAAGTCATCTTTGTTTGCAGATGATATGGTCCTATATATACTTACAAGACCCAAAAGACTACCAGAAATGTTACAGAGCTCATGAGTTCAGCAATTGTGACCATTGAAGGGATTGTGTCAATCAATTTGAAGAGATTAGGAAACACCCAGGATAGAGCTTATATGATCTGAGGGCCAGAAAATGAGGGAAGAACAACCACCCCGAATATGGGTGGCCCAACTGGAAGGTTAGACGACAAAAAAAAAAAAAAGAAGGAAGAAAGAGTGTGACCACTTTTCCAGGAAAACTCTGCCCTTTGTGACTGTCCCTAGACAATGACTTCCTTCTGTCTCAGGCTGCCAACCTCCATCACAGATTTGCTCCAGTCTCCTTTCCTCACCATTGCTTTCTGAAGAACCACAATCCGCAGCAGGCTCACACCAGCTACCCTGCCGCCTCCAGCCAGTGTTCTACCTCCATCAAGATAGCCATCGGACTCTCCAGCTCTGGCAGGTGTAGGCGGCCATTTTAGACTCTCTCTCTCTTTAGACTTGTGAGCCCTCCAAACATATATTCCCTTTCTTTATATTTCCTGTTAATTCTGCCTCTCCTAAAATGCTAATACATCGAAGTAGCAGGATATAAAATTAGCATTACAAATCAACAGCTTTAATGTACACCAGTTAACAGACTACCTGAGAAAAAAATCAGGAAAATAATTTCATTCACAACAAACTTGTTCAAGCTTTGGCAACTTAGTGACTTAATAAGATGCTGCCTCAAAAGTTCTGGGGATGTAGCTCAGGACAAAGATTACAGATTCAACCTAAGTACCAACATACACACATATACACATACAGTTTCTCTCTCTCTCTCTCTCTCTCTCTCTCTCTCCCCTTTGAAGAAAGAAATTGAAAAAGATCCAAGAAAATGGAAATACCTCATAGGTTCACGGATTGGCAGTTACTACTGTCAAAATGGACATATTATAAGCCAGGTGCAGTAGTGCATACTTATTATCCCAGCACCTGGGAGGCTGAGGCAGGACTGTCCTGAGTTCAAGGCCAGCCCGTACTATACAGTGAGTTCAGGACAAGTGTGGACAACAGAGCAAGACCCTGCCTCCAAAATAAATAAATAAATAGGCATATTATTTACAGTAATCCATAGATTCAGTACAATCCCTGTCAAAATTCCAATGACTCTTCACTTCACAGAATTAGAGAAACAATTCTAAAATTCATATGTAAACAGAAGTGGCTCAGAACAGCCAGAACAATCCTAAGCTTAGCAAAAAACAAAAACAAAAATTATGAAAGGAAAGAAGCATCACAACATCCAACTTCAAGTTACAACACAAAGATATAGTAACAAAAGCAGCATGGTAGTGACACTAAAATAGACACATAGACCGACAGAACACAGCAACACATCCATGTAATTATAGCCATCTGATGAGGGAGGGGGGGGACCAAAAACATGTGTTGGAGAAAAAAAGAAAGCCCGTTTAACAAATAGTGCTGGCTGTTGCTCCAGAGGAGCAATAGGTTAGGGCACAATACTTACAAATGGTGCTGGGGAAAAAAAAAAATGGTGCTGGGAAAACTAGATACATACTTGCAAGAGACTGAAACTAGAACCCTATCTCTCAGCCTATACAAAACTCAAATCAAAACTGATCGAAGACTAGGTTCAAGAACTGACGCTTTGAACCTGCTAGAAGGAAATGCAGTAGAAACACTTGAACCCATAAGCACAAAGACTTTGTGAGTAGAACTCCAATAACAGTAATTAATAGCAAGGATCAACAAATTGGACTACATCAAATTTACAAAGTTTCTGCACAGCAAGGGATACAGCTAACAGATTAAGAGACATCTTAAAGAATGGGAGAAAAGATTTCCCAGATACTCTTCCACTGAGAATTGATATCTGGAATATACAAAAAATTTAAAAACACCAAAAAAAAAATAGTCCAAACAATAAATGGACAAATGCAGCAAAGAGACACATGTTAAAAGAAGTACAAATAGCAAAACAAACCTAAGAAACAAGACAAAAGCAGGAGACGTCACAATACTGGACATCAAGTTATACTATAAAGCAACAGTGATTAAACACACACACACACACACACACACACACACACACACACACACACACAAAAATGGCACTGGCACTAAAACCAAAAGGTAGATTAGGAACGGAACCGAAGATTCACAAACCATTCTGAGCCTCTTCAGCCATCTAATCTTCAACAAAGGGAACAAAAACATGGTTTGCGTAGTCGTGGCTACGAGGTTAAAACTAGAAAAACACACGCTGGAGAACAGATAGCCTCTTTAACAAATGGTGCAGGGAAAACTTGTCAGCCACAAGCGGAGGAGTGAAAGTAGACTCACACTTTTCAACATGTATCAAAACCAAACCAAAATGGATGAGAGACCTAGACATTAAACTTGAAACACCAAACCTGCTGGAAGATAAAATAGACAGAAGCTCTTGAAAGCATAAGCAGAGGCAAGGACTGTCTCAACGAAGCACCACTACTCATGAGATAGCACCAAGAATCAATAAATGTGATTATACCAAATTAAGAAGCTTCTGAACTCATCTTGGTGGCACGTGTCTGTCATCCCAGCGCTAACAAGGCCAAAACAGGAGGATTGCTCTGAGCTCAAGGCTCACTATGGGCTACACAGTGAGTTCAAGATCTGGACTACAGAATGAGATCCTGTCTCAAAATAAAAAGTAAAAATAAAGACACAGAAGAAGAGAAATAAAAAGCTTCTGCACAGCAGGAAACAATAAAACAAAGTGACTGGAGAACTGACAAAATGGGAGAAAAAACTTGACAGCTATTCAGTGGACAGAGGACTACTATCTAGAATATACAACGAACTGAAAAAATTAAATCCCCTCCAAAATAAAAGAGTCAATCAAAAACTGAGTAGCTGAAATGAACAGACAAAATAACAAGGACAAATGAGCAACAAATACATGAAAAATAAGTGCTCCTCAAGCATCTTCAGTCACTAGAAAAATGCGTATCAAATCAACACTGTGGTTCCATTCTACTCCAATAAAAACAGCTTTTCTTGAAAACTCAAAGAAGGAGCTGGTGCATAGCTCAGCAGCTAAAGCACTTGCCCAGTTAAGCACAAGGTCCTGGGTTTGATTCCCCAGTACCACATAAATTGGATGTAGTGACATATACCTGTAATCCTAGCACTTGGGAGACTGAAACAGAATTACTATGTGTTTGAGGCCAGCCTGGGATATACATAGTTGAGTTCAGGACCAGCCTGGACTACTGAGCAAGATCTCTTTGGAAAAAACTCTCTAACAACAACAAATACTGGCAAGGTTGTAAGAAAAAGGAAACATTCTACATTGTAGGTAGATCTACAAAATGACTGGTAAAACTACTATGAAAAGCATTATGGAGATTTGTCAAAACACTAAAAATAGATATGTCATTTGACCCAAAAATAGATATGTCATTTGACCCAGCTATACCTCTTCTGGGGATCTTCCCCAAAGAGGTAAAGACATCATACAACAGTGATACACACATATGTGTGTATCACACATTTTTCCTCAAAAAATTAAAAATAAAGCTACCATATGATCCAGCAACACTACTCCTTGGTATATACCCAAAGGATTTAGTCAACATACTACAGGGATACCTACATATGTGAGCTTACTGTGACACAATTCACAATAGCCAAGATATAGAGCCAGCCTAGGTAGGTGGCTATCAACAGATGAGCAGTCAAAGAAAACATGGGATATATACACAATGGAGTATCACTCAGCCATAATGAAGAACCAAATCCTGTCATGTATAGAAAAATGGATAGATCTACAAATCAACACCTTGAGAAAAATATATTCTAAGATGTGAAACCTAAAAGAGATGACAAGAAAGTAAAAGGGAGACTATTATTACATAAGAGGATGGGGACAGATGGGGAAGGGAATATAAGGATGGGTAATGGAGGGGCTATGAACAAAATAAATACATTAATCCCCCAAAAATGTGAAAGTAGGGAGGGGAGGAGAGGGCAGGGAAGATGATGGGGGCAAAAGTGATGAAAGTGTACTATGTGTATATACAAATCTGAAAACAAGGGGCTGGATGAATGGCTCAGCGGTTAAAGCACTTGCCTAGCAAGTGCTAAGTCAAATACTAAGTACCTGAGTTTATTCCACAGCACCACATAAGCTGGACAGGGTGGTGCATGCCTGTAATCTCAGCACTCAGGAGGCTGAGACAGAAGAACTGCCATGAGTTCAAGATCAGCCTGGACAAAAAACAAAACAAAACAAAACAAAACAAAACAAAAAACAAACAAAAAACTGAAAACAAATCTCAGTAATCTGTAAAATCAATTAAAAAACAGTAAGGGGGAAAAAGATTGAGTGGAAGCTCAGACTATGACTTGGTAGGGATGGGTAGGTTTACTGGTGAATGAAGACCATGCTGTCTCTCAGTACTGTCTCTCACCACAATATACAGAGTGGCTCCTATGTATTTAGAAATTCTAACATGATAAACTTTCATAGATATGAATGATGCTGGACAGTCAACACAAAAGTGTTTGACAGTCACCAGTCCTGAAATTACATTAAACAAATAACTCCACAGCAGCCTTTGCAAGTTGTTTCAATGGAGGAGTTTCTCAACCATGCAGGTAATAAGCACTCAGGATCTGTCGAATGAAAACAGGATCCATCAAATTACAGACTACGCTTTGCTTATATTCAAATACCACCATACAAAGACATACTGAGACAAGACAGATCCTGAACAAGTGATAGCAACTAGTATGTTGTAATTAAGAGTTGTCAACAAAAGTGGAGAAGAGAAACAAAAGTTCGCATAAAATTGAGATTGCTTAGGAAACATCAGTGGTCTGTTACAGAACTAAAGTCATGACAGCCCTATACACGCACCTAGTTTCTTCAGTGAAAGATTTTTTTGGCGGGTGCTTGCTGTTTGCCAGTACTGGGGGTGAACCCAGGACCTTCGCACTGAACTACATCCCCAGCCCCTTTTTATTTTTCCTCTCTTGAGACAAGTCTCTCAGTCACTAAACTGCCTGGGGCTGCGCTCAAACTTGCAATACTGAACATGGAGATTCCAGGTGTGTGTCAGGCTTCAATACAGATTGTTGGCAAGACTCACAACTGGAATTAAATCAATGAAACTACAAAAATAAAAACTCTAGAAGCCAGAAATCGCTGCATACACTTATAATCCCAGCACTCTAGAGGTTGAGGCAGGAGGATCACTGACGTAGCTGTCAGCGAGGCCTACACAGTGAGTTCAAGTTCAGTCTGAACTACATAGCAAGATCCAAGCTCAAAACAAACAAAACCCTCTGAGACCTTACCCTCATCAGACAGCTAGGAACAGTTAAGTATCTAAAGCTGCATCTAAGAGCAGTGAATCCTTTCAGAGACTGAATGCACCTTACCACCACTCCCACCCCTACAATACACGGTATCACCATCCCACCATAGCTCAACTCCCAACTATGAGATTCTAAATTTGTAGACCATGAAAGGATGAAGCACTATAATAGACATGAGGATTGAGATGAAATGGTTATATCTAAAGTGAATTACAAGAATAAATCACAACTGAATCTCCTCTATTACTTTCTCTCTGAATCTGTTATTCAACACAATACATAAAATTTTAATTCAAAACAGACACAGTGTGTGCCTATAATCCCAGCTACCCCGGAAGCTGAAGCAGGAAGATTCCAAGTTTGAGCCCAGCCTAGGCAACTTGGCCACTCAGTAGGGCTCTACCTCAAAATTTAAAAATGAAAATAAAAGGACTGGATGGAGATGTAGCTCAGCTTGAGGACCCCAGACAAGAATAAAATGTCAAACAAGATTATATCCATCGATCTTGTCATATTAACAATCTAATAAAAACCAAGTTAAGACTAGTTGCCATATTTTGAAAACACTCTAAGAAGATATATTGTATTACAGTCAAACACAGGTAATACCTGTAAGTCTCTCTAATAAAAGCATTTCTACATGATCAATTTTAAAGGTTTTAAGCATGTTAGGCTAAATATTCTCTAGAATGCTTTTCAGTCCTATCGCATCCCATATTCCCTTTATAAATATCTTGGAAATAAATAATTTGAAATAATAAAACAGGCATAATGGTACACACCTGTAATCCCAGTACTCTGGGAAGTAGAGGCAAGAGGACTGCAAATTTGAACCTTGGCTGGATAATTTAGTGACTAAGGTAAGACCCCTGTCTCAAAATTTGGAAAATCTGAAATTACTGTAACCTACACACATATATAAATATAAACTCATACAACATTCTACCTATAACAGAAAGGAGAATCTAAGAAAGTAATAATATATCTCAGTAAGTGAATACTTGCACATGACCACACCACTCCTTAATGAAGTACTCAGAGATATGCCCCTATAAAGAGAATCAACTTGTATATGACAAGTATATACTTAAAATTTGAGTGTTATATTAATGATCAAGTGCTACAAACACCACTGTTAATGATGCTGTGATTTTTCCAAAATAGAAAAGCTAATGTATGAAACGTACTATATACAATATACATGTACACTTAAATCACGTCTTTTTTGTATTATGTAAATATGTAATACAGAGTTCCACTATGGGATCAGAGAATAAAATACAGGCTTTTCACCTGAATACTTACTTAAAAGAAAAATTTTAAATCAAGCATGTATGAGAAGCCTTTTTGACATACAAGACTATCCTGAGTACTACAGGATCTCTGGTTATACATTACATAAAGGTAGCACCTTCCATAATCACTGCCATCATCAACAACAAATCACTTCTGACAAACTTCACAAGCTTCTTATAGGCAGCACTGTCTGCCTTCACAATCACTGACTGGGCCAATTCTACTATTTCTCAGAGTAGTGATGGGATCTCCACAATTTATGTAGACCTAACTGTAGCCTGTATTTAAAGTAGGAGTGAATATAACCGGCTACATACATTTTTTTTTCCTCGTGGTGATGGGAATGGAACCCAAGGCCTCACACATACTACTCAAATGCTCTACTACAAAGCTATACCCACAGTGCCCTATAAATTCCAACTTGCCAATCAACTCTATTTGCCTATGTTGTTTATGGCTAGTTCTTATATAAGCTGAATCAACTTAACCCTTTAACTGATCTGAGGAATCTCAAGTCCAGTACAGCTAGTTCAACTTTGAAGACTTGTAGTAAACAAATTCCCTGATGGGATGGTCAGACTAAAACCACAGGACTGCTTGTGGCATGCACAACCCTTTAAGTATTAGGGCAGGGCCATATTCCAAAATGTGCTGTACTGTAATTTAAATAGCATGTCCTCGGCTGGGGGTGTGGCTCAATGTTTTGTAGAGTGTTGCAGGTGCTGGGTTCCACTGCCAGGAATCACCGAAAAAAAGAAATCAAATCAGATGAATAAATAACACATCCCTTTTCAAATGCAAAGGTGTGATAGTTGCTAAACAAGTTAACAGACTAAGTGGCAAAAGATAAATCTTTTATAAAGATCTTTTTTCCTGGGCTGGAGGAATGGCTCAGCCGTTAAAGCGCTTCAGCAAGCGCTAAGTACCCGAGTTCGATTCCCCAGCACCACATAAGCTGGGCGTGGTGGTGCACGCCTGTAATCCCAGCACTCGGGAGGCTGAGACAGGAAGATTGCCTGAGTCAAGGCCAGCCTGGGCTCTGAAGTGAATTCAGGACCAGCCTGGACCACACAGCGAGACCCTGTCTCAAAAAAAAAAAAAAAATCTTTTTTCTTTCATTCTTTTCTTTGGGGGAGGGTGGGTATTGAGATTTGCAATGAACTATTCCCCAGCCCATTTTTAAACTTTAATCTTGAGACAGGATCTCACCAAGTCCTAAACTGCCCAGGCTATGCTCAAACGTGTGACACAAGCCTCAGCCTCCCAGTCTGGGATTACAAGCTTATGCCACCAGGTTTGGCTCTACAAAGATATTTTTAAGAAAATAAAACTATTGCTACTCACTTAATAAAATTTTATTTCCCTTGCAAACCTTATCTCATAGGGATGTTACATACATCTATAAGTTTAAGGTTATTTTAAAGATAAGAAGAATTAATAAATAGATGTGGTAGCTGCACACTTGTAATCCTAGCACTGTGGGAGGCAAAGGAAGGACTGCAAATTTAAGACCAACCTGGTGACTTGAAGACTTAACGGGAGTCTACCTCAAAATAAAATATTTTTTTTAAAAGGGCTAAGTAGATATTTAATGTGAGATCCCTAGGTTCAATCTCTAGACCGTAAAAATTTAAAAATAGAGGATGAAGGAATGACACAGTGCTTAAAGCACTTGTCTAGCAAGCAGAAGGTCCTGAGTTCCCCAGCACAGCATAAACTGGGCATGGTGGCCACACCTGTAATCCCAACACTCAAAAGGCTGAGGCAGAAGGGCTGCCATGAATGAGTCCAAGGCTACCTGGGCTCCATAGTGAGTTCAGGACCGGCCTAGGCTACTGAACTAGACTCTGTCTCAAACAAATAAGTACTTCTTGGACTGTTTCATGAAGTAGAAAGAGAAGGAATAGTACCAAACTCATTTCTGGAGGCTGGCATCACCCCAGTCACAAACCAGACAAAGACTTAACAAAGAATAAAAATTATAGACCAATATCCTTAATGAATATAGATGCAAAAATCCTTAGTAAGATTCTGGCAAAGAGAATCCAAAAGTAATCACAAAGATCATACACCATGATCAAGTGGGCTTCATTCATTCCTGAGATGCAAGGTTGGTTCAACATACGTATATTAATCAGTTTAATATACCACAGCAACAAAAGCAAAAACAAAACCCACATGATCATCTCAATTGATGCAGAAAAAATCTTTGATAAAATCCAGCCCTTTTACATAAGAACTCTGAAAAAAATAGGTATAGAAGGGCCCTACCTAAAACTCATAGAAGCCATATATGCTAAACCTACTGCAAATATCATAGTTAATATAGAAAAATTGAAATAATTTCCTCTCAAATCAGGAACACAACAAGGCTCTCCACTCTCACCATTCTTATTCAACATAGTCCTTGAAACACTTGCCATAGCAGTCAGACATGAAAGTGAAAATAAAGGGAATCTGCATCATAAAGGAGGAAGTCAAACTATCCTTCTTTGCAGACGATATGATTATCTACATGGAGGACACCAAAAACTCCACTACAAAACTCCTGGAAATAATAAGCAAATTTAGGCAATTTGCAGGCTACAAAATCAATATTCACCACCAACACCTCAGATAAGAAACTCATAACTAGAATACACAGGGAGTTAAAGAAAATTAAGCCCATCAAAATAAAGGATCCTATTGAAAAATGGGCAAATGAAATGAAGAGGCAGTTCACTCACGAAGAAGTACAAAGGGCCAATAGATACATGAAGAGATGCTCAACATCTCTAGCCATAAGAGAAATGCAAATCAAAACAATGCTAAGATACCATCTCACTCCAGAGAGAATGGCTTATATCAACAAATCAGATAGCTGTGGGGAGAAAGGAACCCTCCTGCACTGCTGGTGGGAGTATAAATTCGTTCGACCACTCTGGAAAGCAGTATGGAGAGCTCTCAAAAGACTAGAAATAAATATCCTCTTTGATCCGGCAACACCCCTCCTGGGAATATATCCAAAGGAGGCCAAAACAACATGCAACAGAGATATATGTATACGCATGTTCATAGCAGCACAACTAACAATAGCTAGAATATGGAAGTCACCAAAATACCCATCAACAGACCAGTGGATACACAAACTGTGGTACTTATACACAATGGAATACTACGCATCTGTAAGGTCCAACAGCGTGGAGGTTTTCACAGGCAAATGGAAGAAACTTGAAAACATCATGCTTAGTGAAGTGAGTCAGAAGCAGAAGGTGAAACATCGGATGGTCTCTCTGATATGAGAGACCCAGACCACAACTATCTCATGGAACTTTAAATGAAAAGACAAAGCGAAAGGGGGGAGGGGTGAAGGGAGGGAAGGGAAGGTAGAGGGAGGGACAAAAGGAGAGCGGGAAAGTCCTTGTCATTCTGACAAGAAATGTATGTGCACAAAATGCTCAACTCCATTGTAAACCTTAAATTCTGTACTTATACATATCAATAAAATGGGGGGGGGGGAAACAATAGCTTTTTCCTACACTAACAATGAACTCACTGAGAAAGAGCTCAGAAAAACAATTCCATTCTCAATAACACAGCAAAAAATTAAATACCTAGGAATATACCTAACCAAGGAAGTGAAGGACCTATTTAAAGAAAACTACATTACACTGAAGAAATCAATCGTAGGTGACATCAGAAAATGGGAAGGCATCCCCCGTTCTTGGATAGGAAGAATAAATATAGTCAAAATGACTATACTGAAAAAAACGAAGGAACAGTTTTATCAAGTGTGTAGTATTTGCTGACATAAAAATACAACATATAAAAGTCATACACAGGATTGTTAGAACTGAGCTACAATTTAAACAACAGAAGCACAATCAAATTGCACAGAAATTAAGAATAGAAGAAGGGACTAGAGGAATACAGACAGGCCCTGAGTTCAATTCCCCAGCACCATGTAAGACAAGTGATGATGCATGCCTGTAATCCTAGCACTCGAGAAGCAGGAAGACTGCTTGCTCTGAGTTCAAGACCACCTGGGCTACACAGTGATATCAGGACCAGTCTGGATTAGACAGTGAGACGCTGTCCCAAAGATAAACTGTTTTTCAATGTCTCTGTAATGATGGCATATAGATAATATACTCTGTTAAAGCTCTATTATTCAGGTTGCTTTGCTGGGTCCAAAAGTGGAACTCAGATTAGAGTTTAGTTATCTTAATACATTCATCAGCATTTCTAAACTATACATTCTTAATGTTTAACCTAATTATTAGTAAGCCATTTTGTTAATACAAGACTGCCTCTATAAAATAAGTTTTTAAAGCTATAAACCAGGTTTATTTCAAAGTCCATGAATGTAGACCAATACTTAAAATCACAAAATATATACTAAATATACCAAAATAACTTCCATGACCACCCTATACATAGACAAAATTAAACTCCTGTCTTGCTAAAGAATTTCCTCTCTAAAAAAATGTTCCCAATGGTCTAGGTATAATGCACAAACAGCTGCAGTCCATTGAAATAAATTTGCCCAGGGCCGGAGTATGGGTTAGAACACTTGCCTAGCAAGCATAAGGCCCTGAGTTCAATTGCCAAGCATCACAAAAGCCAGGCATGGTGGTGCATGCCTGTAATACCAGCACCGAGGCTGACACAAGATGACTGCCATGAGTTCAAGGTCAGCCTGGGCTACATAATGAGTTCAGGACAGGCCTGGACTGTAGTGAAACTCTGTCTCAAAAATTTTAAAAATTAATTTCCCAAGAGATATGTACATTTAAATTGAAAATAGTACAAATTCAAATAAGACTGACTGATTTTGAGACAGGGTCGTGCCCTATATTCTAAGCTGGTAATGAATTTACAATGTAGCCCATGCTGGCCCAGAACACAGTAATTCTCCTGCCTCAGCCTCCCAAGTGCTAGAATTACAGGTATGCACCTCCACACCTAGTTAATGTGGTACTGGGGAACCTATCCCAGGGCCTTCTGCTAAGCTACAACCCCAGTCAAATCTATTACTAAAGTTTCTTCTCCAAAAAAATTATCAAGCTATACTTGATTTATGTTTTATTTGGTATTGGGGATTGAACATCCATAGCTTTCTTCATCATTTTATTTTTTAAATTTTGAGATGGTCTCACTAAGTTGCTAAATGCCCAGCTGGGGTTCATTCAACTTGTGATCCTTTTGCCTCGGCCTCTCAAGAGTTCTGAAATTACAGGCATGCACCACTACACCCAGCTCTACACTGGGGTTTGAATCCAAAGGTTCATCCTGAGCTACCACCTCAGCCTTTTTTTTTTTTTTTTTTTTTTTTTTTTTTTTTTTTTTTTTTTTTTTTTTTTTTTTTTTTTTTTTGATATAGAGTCTCGCTGTTCTGCAATCCAGGCTGGTCCTGAATTCACTATGTAGCTCAAGCAGCTCTTGAACTCATAGCAATTCTTCTGCCTCAGCCTCCTAAGTGCTGGGATTACAGGAGTGTGACACCATGTCCAGCTCTATGTGGTGGAGGGTAAACAAACTCACGGCTTTGTCCTTGCTGGGCAAGTGCTTTCATTGCTGCGCTATTCTTCCAACCCTAAGAGATCCTTTCGATACTATAGTTTCATCTACATGTTTTGTGTAGCTAATTGTTATACAGTTTGGACTGAATAAATTGCTTAATATCCAAGTTTATGAAAAAAAGAATTACCACATGTGCCTTGATACAGTGTAAGAATTAAATTAAACAGCACATAAGAAAGCACCTTCTCAGCCTAGGCTCCATACTGAGTTCAGGACCAACCAGCCTGGGCTATAGAGCAAGACCCTGTCTTAAAAAAATTAAAAAAGCACCTGTATAGTGGCTGAGGAGTAGCACAGTGGTTAATCTCTTGCCTAGTGTGTGCAAATGCCTGGGTTTTGATTCTCCAACACCACTTAAAAATTAGCTGGGCGTGGTAGCTATAACATGTCTATAATCCCAGTACATGGGAGGATGAGGCAGGAAGATTACCATGAGTTTAAGGCCTGGCAGGGATACGCAGTGAGTTCAAGCCCAGCCAGCACTACAGAGAGAAATCTTGTCTCCCATCACCAACTCCCAAAAATAAAGAAAAGGAAAAAGGAACAAAAATACAAAGTACCTTGCATAGCAAATGAATTTTAAAAACACTCAGTAAATAAAGATTAATTTACTTGAGGACTAATATTAATAAGACCTGTCTCTCCGGCTAAAGGAAATCATGTGTATTATTCACACCATGTAATTATCTATTACTGTAATATATACAACTATTCTCATTAAGACATTTTATTTTAAATTAGTTAAGTACTCTTGCTTTAAATATTTTTAATTAATGCTAATAAATCTTTCTTTCTCAGAGTTCTTCTTTTCAGACAAGACTTTAGATAGGGTCTTGCTCTGTGTCAAGGCACGTCCTGGACTCACTATGTTGCCCAGGCTGGCCTCGAACTCTTAGCAATCCTCCTACCTCAGGCTCTCAGATGCTAGAATTATAGGTGTGCACTAACATGCCCAGTTGATGTGGTGCTAGGGAATCAAACTCAGTTCCTCATACTTGCTAGACAAGTGTTCAACTGCTGAGTTACTCCTCCAAGCCCAGTCTTTGTTTTTTCTAAATGTTCACTCATGAATACTCCTATCATCAAGACATAAACTATTATAACTGGACATATATTTCCAAGAAAATATGTCTCATCCTTTCATCTTCTCCCTTCATCCTGATTATTTCCTTACATAGATAAAATAACAGGTAGAGGTATAGATTAAGGTAGATTAATGATCACTAAGTTACAGTTAGATATAGCAAGAAGTTTTGGAGTACTACTGGACAGTATGATGACTACAAGCAAAAATGATGTACTGCACAGTTAAAAAATCTAGACACTAGAGGCATAGCTCTGTGGTTAGATTGCTTACCTAGGAAGCACAAGGCCCTGAATTCAATTTCCCCTGCATCACATAAACTGACCATGGTAGCAAACACCTATAATCTCAGCACCCAAGAGGGTGAGGCAGGCAGACTGCTGTGAGTTCAAGGCCAGCCTCAGTTACATAATGAGTTCAGAACCAGCCTGTACTAGGGTGAGACCCTGCCTTAAAAAAAAGTGTATATTTTTGCATATCAATTAAAATTAAAAAGCACTTAAAATAATAAGGAAAGGCTTATGACCAATATCTATTTCATAATATGTGATTTATAATATGAATTTTAAAAACTTATCACATTTATTATTATTGTGCTTTTTGAAGCAGTTCTGGAAGTCTGCTTTCATGAGTATCTCTAGTTATGCTGTCATGGCTGCCTCGATGTCTTGAATGATTCAAAATGGTTACCTTTCATGGTTACTTTGACTTTGGGCAAGAGTCAGGAGTTGTTACATCTGGTGAATAGGTGAATGAGGACACAATGTTTTTAGTTGACAGAAGTTGCCATATATTTTTAAATGATTCAGGACATCAAGGCAGCCACGAAAGATACAACTTCTAGAACTGCTTTAGAAAGTAGCACGAATGATACTTAGGTTATATTTGAAGAATTTTCAGCTTTTAGCTACAAGAAGTTCAAGATGCAAATTTCTTCTGTGGTCCCAAATTTGGGTTCACTCAATACCAGCCACCTCCAACATGCCACCAATGCTCCATCCCAAAGAGATCAAAGTCCTCAACCCAAGGTGTATTGGTAACAAGGTCAGTGAGATGTCTGTCCCAACTCCAAAGACTGGCTCCTTTCCCACATCTGTCTCTAAAAAAGTTTGGGTATGACATCACCAAGGCAACTGGTGACTAGAAGGATCAGGCCTAGACCTAGATGGTGATTTCTGTTTCTGTCCTGATCATTGAAGCCTAACAAGGAGCCAGCTAGAAACAGCAAACAAAAAACAAAGAAAATTTCTTTTTCTTTTTTAAGACAGGGTCTCACTCTGTAGCCCAAGGTGGTCCTGAACTCACAGGGGTATCCCAGGCTGGCCTTGGACTCAGGACAGTCCATCTGTCTCAGCCTCCCAAGTGCTGGGATTACAGGCACAGGTGTGCACCACCATGTTCAGCTTTATGTGGCACTGGGGAATCAACTCAGGGCCTTTTACCACTGTGCTATTCCTCTAGCCCCAAAACAGAAAAATACTAAGCACAGTACAAACATCACATTTAATGTGTTTGTCAGTATTGTCTGACAGATGTAGCATCAATCTTTAGCTAGCAATTCTCTGGAACCACAATTAAAGAGCTCTGTCTGTGGGCTGCAATGCAGAAAGCTACTGCCCTCATGACATCACAGATGCCATTAACAGTCACATAGTATGGCCTGGGGCACAGCTTAGTGGTTAAAATGCTTGCCTAGCATAAGCAAGGTCATGGGTTTGATTTCCCAGTACCTCACAAAGATTAGCCAGGCTTGGGGCTGGAGGAATGGCTCAGCACTTAGGCCAAATGCTAAGTACCTCAGTTTGATTCCTCAGTACTACATAAGCCACATGTGGGAGGCTGAGACAGGAGGATTGCTGAGTCCAAGGCAAGCCTAGGCTACAGAGTGAGACCCTGTCTCAAAAAAAAAAAAAAAAAAAAAAAGTTTAGCCAGGCCCGGTGACTGCACTCCCGTGATCCCAGCACTTGGGAGGCTGGTCAGTACAATTATCAAGAGTCCAAGGCTAGCAATGAGCTAGCAATGGGCCTGTAGACCAGCCTGGACCACAGAACAATACCCTGTCTCAAAGAGAAAATATCATAATAAAAGATTATGTGACAAACAATTATGGCAATGTCTTTTACTGTAATATGGTATTTTAATGTAAACATTCTTATCATCTCATATAGTGATCTTGTTTAATCTTGAGTCTCCTGATTTTAATTTTTTCTCTCATTTAGTTTTAAATCATTTTTTGCATGTCTCTTTTTTAAACATTTTTGTCTAAAATAATAGCTGGGCATAGGGAGCATACCTATAATCCCCACATTCTGAGAAACTGAGACAGAAGGAGTGTAAGTTTGAGCCCAGCCTCAGCAACTTGGTGAGGCCCTGTCTCAAAATTAAAACTAAGAAGGGCTAGGGATGTACGTAGCTCAGTGAGAAGGCACTTGGTCCAATATCTAGCATCACAATAAACAGGGAAGAAAGGAAGGGGGGGAGGGAAGGAAGGAAAGAAGGAAGGAAAAGAGGGAGGGAGGGTGGGAGGGAGGGAAGAAAAGAGGGGGAGGAAGGATCCGTCAGTGAGTCAAAATGTTAACTATACGGTTCAATTACTGTAAAGCAAACAGTTGCTACAAAGCAAAACAACATCCAAGATAAGGAACAGAACACGGCCAACACTTCAGATGCTCCTTAATGTCCCTTCCAGATAGCCACCGCTCCCTACAATCTGCTAACCACCAATCTGACTTTTGTAAAAAGCCATTTTTGTTTTTTTTAATCATTTTAGGAGTAATGCAAATATTCAAATAACTATGACTCATGGGACACACTTTTGTTCCAGATCCATATTTAAGACAAAAGTCTCATTGTCATAAATGCTTCTGTTTCTTTTTCCAGAGGCTATGGATCCAATAGACCTATGATTATGTGTTTTTGAATGGCAACAAATCTCTGACCCAATTATTTCTGCTTATAAGAGATATCATGACAATTAGGAATGACTATTTGTGTTGCAAAGGGTATCCACATACAACGTCTGTGAGAGTGAGTCATGAGCAAAATCGTAGTAGTGTGTGGTAGTGCTGGTGAATAACCAACAGCCCTCACATGTACGAACTGAACCAGTGCCAGAAAGCCATCTGGATAACAAACAGCAACACGAGAAGAATTTTAAATAGCTTACAGCTATAGAAAGCCACTACTCCAGGCTCTGAACCTTTTAGTTATTTGTCTGTTGTCAGTTTCAAAATAAGTCATAATACAACTAAAAGAACAACTTATAACAGCTGGCATTTCTCCCAAGCCATTTTAAGACTACTCCTTTGCACACAGACTAAAGATTGGTCTGCACAAATATTTATTGTTTGTGTATTTTAAATCTTTTCCTTGGATATTCCAATTTCCGTCCTAAGCTATCCAGTCATGAATGACAAATGCTTCCATGAGAGGTTTTATTGCATTATTTGTTTTTTGTTTTGTTTTTGAGACAGGGTCTTGATCTGCACTTCAGGCTGATCATGAACTCACTATGCAGCCCAGGATGGACTCAGCAATCCTCCTGCCTCAGCCCCCTGAATGCTGGGATTATAGGCGTGCTCCACCACACTCAGGATATGCTACGGAATTACTTAGGGCCTTGCACTTGCTAGGCCAGTGCCCTAACCACTGTGCTATTCCTCCAGCCTCCTTTTTTTAAGTAGTAGGAATTGAGCCCGGGTCCTTAATAATAAGCTATAACCCTAAGACATTTTTATCATCTCATTATGTCACAAAGTTACCCAGGTTGGGCAAAAACTTGTGATCTTCCTGCTTCAATCTTTCAGTAGGCTGGAAATACAGGCCTGTACTATCAGGCCTGGTTTATTGCTCTCTTATTACTGATAGTAATGGGGAATAAGGGATGGGGAATATGGAGAAGCAACACAAAGTAGGAAAATTGAGAAGTGTCTATCTTCGATGCCAAGTCTTTTTCCATTGTCCATTCTCTCTGAAAGACACAACAAACCACGAGAGAAAGGCTAAGAGTGTAATCTTAATTCTAGGCTTTGATAAAAGAGAAAAAGAAAAACCCCAAAGGGATAAAGAAGAGAAACAACTAGACTTCAACTTGATGATTTTTTTTTTTTTGAGACAGGGTCTCACCCAGTAGCCCAGGCTGCCCTTGAACGCACAGAAATCCTCCTGTCTCCGCCTGCAAGTGCTGGAATTATAGGCATACGCCACGACACATAACTTATGTGGTGGTCGGAAACTGAACTCAGGGTTACTAAACAAGTTCTCTAATCACTGTGGTATCCCTCTGATGAATATTTACAAAGTATTCATCCTCTTTAAGGCACCACACTGCACACAACTGGTGGTGAAGGCATTTCAAAAAATAAGACAACAAGCAGGGGATGGAGGAATGGCACAGTGGTTAACGCATAAACTGCGCGTGGTGGTGCACAACTGTAATCCCAGCCCTCAGGAGGCTGAGGCAGGTGGACTTGCCGTGCCGTGAGTCCAGGGTCAGCCTGGGCTACAGAGTGACACTCTTGTCTCCCCCCAAAAAAAAGCAATTTGCTCCCCTAGACTGTACCAGAGCACATAGATCTGCTAAGAGAGATGAGGAAGATGAGCTTGCTATACTTCATTGCAATGGTGCTCCTTCTTAAGACTGATGAACAGAATGAAACATGATAAACATAGGGAAGGTGCACATGACTAGTTGCTATGAGTTCTACCTAAACCTATCAGACTTCCAATCACAAGGAGTGAGGATGGAATTCTGGGACAAGAATTCTGGGTTCTCTACTCAAATTTCATAAGGGGATTAGTAGGGATGGCAGTGTTTGGAAGTCAGGACACCTCACTGCTACAGTTTGGGTGTACTTTGTACCCAAAGGTTCATGAGGCTTGGTCCCTAGTGGGCCAGTGCTGAAAAAGTAGTGGAAGCTTTAGGGAGTAGAGACTAGGGAGAGGTCACTGAAGATGCTGGCCACACATCTGTTAGTTTGCAAGTGAGTTGTAGTAAAAGAAAGTCTGATCCTTCCCCATGCCCAGGTCAGATTTCCTATCTTGCTTTCACATGTACTTCCATCAAAATGCTACCAGCTATCTGTATGAAAGCCAAAGACCTCACCAGAATCCAAACTGATGAGTTTCCTGATTTTTAATTTTCAACTTCCAAAGCTCCAAATTAAATAAATTTTGCTTTCTACATTAGCTCAAGTTTTATGTTGCAGCAAATGGGCTAATATACACACCTAAAGAGAAAGCACTCCATTACTGCTATCATGAAACCACCTCATTGCCTCAGTGCCATTACTCATGACCTGTGCATAACGAGATGAATACTGTGTGTTATATGGTTTGAAGAATAATTATCCATCTTACATCATTATATCTAGTTCCCCAAAAGGTCTGATTTTTCTTCCAGTCCAGGAGTAAAACCCAGGGCCTTTAAACTGAGTCATATCCCCAGCCCCTAGCCCTTTTTTCTTTGTGGCTAGGTCTCAATAAATTGCCCATGCTGGGCTTGAACACACAACCCTCCTACCTCAGTTCCACAGCCTGGTGGGATTTCTGGCATATACCAAATTCTAGGATCTTTATGCTTATACTTTACATTCCGCTTTTGTGTTTTAGTTTATAGTATTGCCCCAGATAATTCAATAAATCGATTTTTTATCTCAAAACCCTCAAATATAACATATTTTTTAAAACATAATTTTTTTATCTTCTCTTAATGCACCACTTCAAATGCTGCTTTGTTGGGGAGCAGGATTTTTATTTAATTCATTCATACCACCCAGTAAAACTGCTTATTTCACAAATGAATTATTGACTAAGAAGGCAAATAAAATTAAAAATGGCATTAGTATGTATTTTATACCATTAACATAACAGCTAAACAAAATATTTTTTCTGATTTGATATAGCTAATAAGACCATTCTATACTTTTTTAAAAAATCTATACCTTTTTTCTTTAACTTCTACTAGCATAAGTTCATTTTACTTTTCAGTTTAAAATGAAATGACCTGGAAATTATGGGGATGGTCTTACAAAATTAAAACTGGATCAGATAAAACCAAACAGAAGCAGTAAGGTACCCTGGTCCCAGACACTGACATTCCCACTCAATCCCTTGTAAAGTTCCAGCTGGTATTCCGAAACTCTTTCCCAGAATTCCATCCTCATTTCTTGTGGTTGAGGTTCTGTAAGGTTGAGATGGAACCCTAACCTTTGGGCCAGTCTAGAGGAAGACCATTCTCCCACAGGCGGTGTAATTGTTATCTTGTTATGCATCAGGTTGTGAGAAGATAAACTCTGAAATGGTGAGCAAGAGCAGTGCCTGGGGCTTAGCCTGGAAGAGATGAAACACTAAAGCTTGACCCAGAAGGGGCAGATCAACAGGACAGGATCTGGAGAAATGCTAGTTCTCTCTTTCTCCCTGACTTGGCTTCCTGTTTGCAATGCTGTAAGAAGATGCCTCCACCTCTGCCTGTGCCATGTTTCCACTGACTGCCAGCTGCCTGTGAAACAGACTGAGACTTTCTGAAACAGTGAGCTAAAACAACTTTTCGTCCCTAATTTTTGCATGTTGGGTTTTCTGTGGCAGCAACAAAAACGTAAGACAAGGGAGGAGCAAAGCACAGCCTCCCTTCAGATCATCATCAACATTAGAACATAATGGGAGCATGTTGACGGGAGGTGGAGCTTTGCTCATAGCTCACTTCCCTGACCCACAGCTAACTTCCCACTCCTCAATTCCTGCTCACAATCATTCCTTCCTCTAAGGCCACAGACTGCTACTAGTCCACTGGCTGAGGGTAGAAACACCTAAGAAAAAATATTAGCAATAAAAACAGCCTTAAAAAATCTAACAATACGGGACTAAGGACATGGCTTAGCAGTCAAGTACTTGCCTAGCAATCACAAGGCCCTGAGTTCCATTTCCCAGCCTGAAATAAGCAGGGTGTGGTGGCATATATGCTTTATCCCAGCCCTTGAAGACTTCAGTAGGAGAATTGCTGTCATGTGTTTGGGCTAGCCTACGATACATAATGAGTTCAGAACTACATTGGACTAGCCAGAACAAGACCCTGACTTAAAAAAAAAAAACCTAAATATTGTTAACAGTATTGAAAATAATTTTAAAAGACATAAAACAAGATAAAGAGCTCTGCTGTGATGACCTATGATGATTATAAATCATAGCACCAATACCAGGCCTAAAGCATTCTGGAAGGCTATGGCACAAAAGATTAAGCCCAACCTGGGCAATTTGGAAACTTGGTGAGACCATGTTCAAAATCAAAAATAAAAATGGGCTAAGAATGAAGCTCAATGTAAAGGTCCTTGGTTGGATCTTCAGTACCACAGAAAATAAAATTAAATAGTTTAAAAATTAAAGCCAAAAAAGCACAAAAATTATTCTATACTAACTATTCTCTATGTGGGTTAGAAAGAAGCATGCTCCATGACTGTGGGCTCTAACAACTGCTTCACGAACTGAACACAGAAGAGCTAATGCTCTGCCGGGTACCGGGACAAGGTGTAAGAAGCTATCCGTAGCTTCCATTTACTGTCTCTTACTTGCTCATGAAGATCCTCACTCTTAGAAGGTAGCAATCAGAAAGTGAGGAAGTTCAGCACAAGAGAAAGCAGTATGTCAGTGTTTTGACTAATCCCAGCATCAAAAGCTGCCTTCTGATAATCTGGATATGGTAGTATATGCCTGGAGGATTGCTGTGAATTCTAGGCTGGAGTGGGTTCCGTAAGGAGTTCAGGACCAGCTGGACTACAGAGACGAAGACGAAGACGAAGACGAAGACGAAGACGAAGACGAAGACGAAGACGAAGACGAAGACGAAGACGAAGACGAAGACGAAGAAGAAGAAGAAGAAGAAGAAGAGGAGGAGGAGCCAGGCTTCAGAGTAATGAGAACATCCAACAGCTCCATTTTTCAGACTTTGAGTTTCTCCACCTGGCTCCAATGTATCTGATACAAACTCCTGACCTCAGAGTCAGGGAATAACATAATAAATGCTTTGTACCACTGACTTTCGGAGTGCTTTGTTCCAGCAATATGTAACTTATGTAGCGCAACCATGAAACTGTGATCAACTTATGCAACTACTGATACTATAACCAGGAGTTAACTTCTTTTAAACAACAAATCGATCCAGCTAGATGTGTTAGTATAAATGTATAACTCCAGCACTCAAGAAGCTGAGGGCAGAGGATTAAGTTCAGGACCAGCCTAGGCTATACAGACTTTGTGATTAAAAATTTCATAATGATGACAAATGTAAAGCCCAAGCCCAATCTGCATTTCCCTCAGCCCATGATCGCAGTATTAGTGATAATCAAGTATTGGTGTTTAGTATTAATGATAACACAGGTTTGGTTGGCTCTGTCCCTACTGCTGCACCTCTTCCAGGGCTGCTCCTTCTTCTTACAGCCTTTTTCTTTACTTTCAGATTATAACATGGAAGAGATATTAGAAGCTACAAGAAGGACTAGTGATTCCACTAAATTCTGCACCCTTGATAATTAGTGAGTTCTTAGTATCAGGGTCAGTGACTTTCATCTTTATGGTCAGTTTCATCTTTTTGCTTGACACAAAACTGGTCCTCAGGAACTACTTGCTCAATGGTGAATAAATAAGTTCATTAAGAACTAAACCACCAATAGAAAATAAAGATTGAAATTTTAAAAAACCAAGACCAAGGGCAACTCTACTTGGGACCCCTTCCAGACATCAGGAGCTTTTACCCTTCTGTCCTCTGTTTCTAAATAAAGAAGGGCTGGCAGAATAACTCAGAGGTTAACTGCTTGCCTAGCACACACAAGGCCCTGGGTTCAATATCCCAACACCACATGGTGCATACCTGTAATCCCAGTACTTAGGTGGTTGAGGTAGGAAGATTACTGTGAGGCCCGCCTGGGCTATACATTAAGTTCAGGACCAGCCTGAAATACACAGCAAAACTCTGCACCAAAAACAAAAAAAAAGGCAAAAACAAAACGAAATGAAAAACTAAATAAAGACTCTCTACATGTTGTTGTAAAAAAAAAAAAAATCAGGACTAAGCATAGGGGCAAACGCCTACAATCGCAGTACTCTGGGCAACAGAGGCAGGAAGATCTCAAGATCAATCCCAGCCTAGCAAATGAGTGAGGCCCTGTCTCAAAATTACAAGTACATTTAAAAAAGAAGAAGAAGAAGAAGAACAGCCAGAGACGTGTTTAATGCAAAGGTCCTAGATTCAAGCACCAGTATTAAAAAAAAAAAAAAAGGTAAAAAAGAGGGGACAGGGTGTTAAAATCAGGCTGGTGCTTACAGACTTTCCTAAGGCTCCTTCAAAGCTTTATTTTATTTATTTATTTATTTATTTATTTATTTATTTATTTATTTAGAGAGAGGGTCGCAGCAACCCTCCTGCCTCCTATTACTGGATTACAGGTGTGAGCCACCACTTCCACCATATGTGGCACTGGAGAACCAAATATGTTCTAACCACTGTGCTCTTCTTCCAGCCCCTTCCTTCAAAGTTTTAAAGAAGCTTCTTTCTCCTGGGTACTCAAGAACAGAAAATAAAAAATAAAAAAAGATGACTCCAAAGTTTTTAAGTACTCGCTTTCACAGCACATATAATAAAATTGGGAAAACACAAAGGTTATTTTTAAATCTTTCCTTATAAAAGTGATAGATTTATAGTCATGAGCAATATATTATAATTCCCATTCATTAATAATTTCTAAGTGTTACATAAAATTTTAAATCTTCTTTGAAAATGACATAGGTGATTTTTTTGTTTTGTTTTTTTGAAACAGGGTCTTGCTCTCAGGCTGGTCTGGGCTCCCTATATAGCCCAGGCTGGCCCTGAACTCAAAGCAATCCTGCCTTAGCCTCTGGAGTGCTGGGATTGCAGGTGTGCACCACTACACCCAGCTTATATGGTGTTGGGGAATTATAGCCAGGGCCCTATTCCTCTAGCCCTTTATTTAAAATTTTAAATTCAGGCTGAGGTTTCCTTACTTGAAATGCTTAGGACTGGGAATCACAATTAGGAAGTACAATCTACCACTGAGCCATATACCAACTCATTTTTTTTCTTACTATGTACAAATGCATAATGAGGTATCTTGGGAAAGAAACTTAAGTCCAACATAACTTTTTTTTTTTTTTTTTTAACAATGGTGAGGATTGAACTCAGGGCCTTTGCACTGAGCTATATCCCAAGTACCTGTTAACATTCTGCTTTTGACTTGTTATTGTAGTTTGGGTGATTTTTTTTTTTTTCGAGACAGGGTCTTACTAAGTCACTAAAGTGCCCAGGCGGGACTCAAATTTGTGGTACTACTGCCTCAGCTTTCTGGAGTGCTGGGATTACAGATGTGCCACTATGACCAGCAAACACAGAATTCGCATATATTCCTCTACACATATGGCTTAACATTAGAAATGCAGGGGCTGAAGGAATAATGTTTTAAGTGTTAAAGCACTTGCCTAGCAAGTTCAAAGCCCTGAGTTCAACTCCCCAGCAATACATAAGCCAGGTAGGGCAGTGCACGCCTGTAAAGGCAGCACTCGAGAGGCTGAGGTAGGAAGATGGCTGTAAATCTGAAGCCAGGCTGGTCTACAGAGTGAGTTCAGGACCAGCCTGGACTATAGAATAAGACCCTGTTTCAAGGAAAAAATAAATACACCTGCATTTTGACTATGACCCATTACACGAGGCCAGGTGTGGAATTTCCCACCTACAATAGCATTTCAGCATTCAACAAGTTTTAGATTATGAAGCATTATTTCATTATTAACTTTATTATATTTTATAAAATTATACTTAAAATATACCTATGTACTAAGAATAAAACTAATTACTATTCACATAAACAAAAATGTATATGACTATTTACATGCTCTTACACTGGCAAGTTGGACTGAGAACAAGACAGTCACATTGCCCTTTGTTTACTACTTCCTCTCACGTGGCAGTCAAAAGGCTAAGATGCTTGCAAAAAAAGTTTTTTTGAAAGGTCATGCCATGTAGTCAGTCTTTCACAATAACCTTACTGTTGAAAGCAGACTATGACAATCTGACCACAGTTATTTTCTGAGTAAAAGCAAAACAGTGCATCACATTATCAAAGACCAGAAACTGTAGGCCCTCAACAATATCATCTTTATGGACATTATTTCTAACTGCGTAAACATCCATTACATTTTCACAAAAAAATAGCCTCAAGGATAAGAGAACTGTAAAAAGAGGAACTGGTAAAAACTGGAAGGCAAATTTGAACATACTCTGTTTATTCACAGAGCTCATGTAATATGCTAAAAAGCTTTTAAAGAAAACTTTTTCAATTAAAATACATCATTTACCAAGAAAAAGCAGAGTAATAATTCAGTGTGAGTCTCTCTCCACTTGCATGTGGGAAGACCACCCTTTTGCAAAAGAAAATTAAAGCCTCATACCCTGTCATCCATGCCTCCCAAGTCCATCCTTTGTTTGGACAGGAAGATTTCTACGAGCTGTTTCTAACAGCGGTAGTGACCACGCTTAGCATGTGCAATTCCTAGGTTCCATTCTAACACAAAAAATACTTAATTTTTATAAAATAAAAATTTATTTAATTGTAAAGAAGATTCAAAAGCTTCTCTGTAGCAACTGTAATCCCATCAATATTTGTCGCTTTAGTTGCTTTCACTGGTCTATCATCCATGTAAACAGGGAATGTCTTTTCCCATCTGATCAACTCATGAACTGATCAACACAAAGGTGAAAATTTCTCCAGCTTCTTCTGAAATTTCCAAACTCAGGGGTTAATAATAATTTTACTTTTTGAGACAGGGCCAGGCTAGCCTTGGACTCACACAATCCTGCCTCAACAACAACTACATTATTACAATTTAAAAAAAGGAAAAAAGAAGGAAAACTAAACTCATTTAATCATTTTATCTAATCCCAGGAGACCAAAATGCATGCCTACTACTCAAAACAGGGTGCGTGCATGCGTGTGTGTGTATCACTGGCTAGAGTCCAGGGTTTTACACACGCCTGATGGAGCTTTACCACTAAGCCCTTTTTGTTTTATTGTGACAGTCTCCCTAAGTTTCCCAGGCTAGGCTTACCTTTGAGATCCTCCTGCCTCAGCATTCCAAATAAACTAGAACAAAAGGCATGTGACACTACTCTTGGCAAAAGCATTCTTTTTAAATTGGAAGATGAGGGGGCAGCCCTCTTCAGGACCTTTTTCAGCCCTCTTCAGGACCTTTTTCAGTTAGCACAAGCTTGCCCCTCTGTTCTTTCAAATGCCATTCCTCCTCATGTTTTCAAATAAATTACTCAGCAATTTACTAAATAAATAAATTGATTCTATAGCAATCTCTCACTAAAAGTTAACTAGAGGACAACTATCTTGACTAGTCATGATACTATAGCAGATGATAAGGATTAGTGTTGCTTCTAAAATTTCTACTGTAAAAGTCAAAGATGAACATCCACTCTAAGAAAAATACTTAAAATAGTCCAATGTCAGAACCACAGATACACTGTAAATCCAAATCTAAAGATACGGAGAAACAGAAATCTTTGTATAATGCTGATGGAAATGTAAAATGGTAAGCTGCTAAGTAGGACAATACAGTTGTTCCTCAAAAATAAATAAATACTAAATAAACGTAAAGGGTTAAATGGAGTGCGGCAGAATGCTTGCCTATAATCCATGGGTCCCTGGATTTAATCCCCAGCACTACAAAAATGAAATAAAATAAACAGAATTACCATAACATGGCAAAGTTGAACTTCTTGGCAAAAACCCAAAAGAACTGAAAGAAAGGACTCAACCATGTATTTGCACATTACTATTCATAGCACCACTCACTGTTCCCAGTGTCTAAAAGGTAAAAAGAGAACAGCCAGCCAGGACTAATGGCACACACTTATAATCCTAATACTTGGAGGGCTGAAATAAGGGGATCAAAAGTTAGAGTAAAGCCTGAGCAACTTAGCCAAGACTTCGTCTCAAAGTAAAAATTTTAAGAGCTGGAGATATAGCTCAATGGCATGGATTACCCAAACAAAACAAAACAAAACAAAACACCACACACACAAAGAAGAACAGGTAAACAAATGTGGTATGAAGATACAATCAAGTATTATTCAGCTTTTTAAAAGAATGGAATTTGAATATATGCTATAATAAACCTTACTATATAAGTGAAATAAGTCTGAAACATAAGAACAAATATTGTATGATCCCACTTATACAAGGTAACCCACAGTAGTCAAATTCACAAAGACAGAAAGTAGACCAGTAGATTGCTACAGAATGTAGAAGGCAATGAGAAATTTTTTGTTCTGTTGTGTTGGTAACCGAACCCAGGGCTTTGCCCATGCTAAGTAATCACTCTATGAACTGAACTATAATCCAGCAAGATGTTATTTAATAGGTAAGCATTTTGGTTTAGGATTATAAAAGAATTCTGGAAATCATTGGCGAGGGTGGTTGTACACTACTGTGAATACACTCAACACCAATGAGCTATACAGCCAGAACTGGTTAAAATAAAGTGGGCATGGTAGCACATACCTGCAATCCCAGCACTCCAGGTGACTGAGGCAAAAGGATCACAAGTTTGAGTCCAGCTCAGGGAACTTAGTGAGACCTTGTCTCAGAATAAAAACTACAAACGGACTGGAGATTTAGAGGACGTAGCTCAGCATGAGCACAGTTACAAAAGGGAGGTGGGGGTAGAAATAGGTTAAGAAAGAAACAGAAAAGAAAAAGCTGTTTTTGGTATGGTTTAGATACAAAATATTCCCCAAATTCTCATGTATTTGGAGGGACACTGGATCAAGGGGGCTCTAGGTCTCTATAATTGGCCCTCAGCTTCCTGGCTGCCAGATGATGAGAAGCTTTCCTCCACACAGTCCCTGCCCCCAACACCACTTACACCTTGGAGCAAACCAACCATGCAAATACTGATAGTGACACATGCCTCTGGAACTATGAGCTAAAATAAATGTCTCCTTTAAGTTGTATATATCAGGTAATTATGTCCTAGCAAGAGGAAAGTGACTAAGACATGATTAAAATAGTGTATTTTAAATTACATATATTTTACTATAACAATAAAAGGCCCAAATCCAAGTAAATTAGTTCATCAAGAACCCCAGGCCTGCTGTGGCTCCAACTCATCTTTCTTTACTCTCCATGCCTCACTGTGGTATTCAAAAATGTTTTGCTGTACGCATCCCTTTGTTTTATCATTGCCTTCAGGTACTACTAACAGTCTATAGCTCTTCCCCACAACCTATACATAGCCATTCACTTGCCCTTCCTCTCCTACATCCTCACTCCTGGATCTTCATCCTAAAATCAACCAGAAGAAAACTCAAATTTCTGACTCTCATCTCCAACTTGGCATGAACCTCTACCACCCTGACCACGCTGATGTCAGAGTCCACCACCTTGTTCCTCACTTCCTGCATTTCAGCTACATGGTACCCTTAGCTGCCCAGACTACCTGGAGCACAATTCAGTCTCAGAACCTTTGTGTTTAAGTTTCTCCAGCCGAGAATGTTCCCCCCACCATACCCTAAGTATCTCCCTGGCCTGCTCTACACTTTATTTGCAGCTGTTAGCTCAAATGTCACTTAAACAGAGACAGCAAGTCTAGCAAGTCTATCTCACCTCCATGAATGTCTACTATTCTCTAATGAGTTTTTCTTAGTAATATTCATTACCACACAATATATTTTTTATTCTGTCTACTCTTGTTACAGTACACGCTCCATGAGGAAAAAAACTATTTATGTTCATCATTATAACCCTAGCAGCCAGCACACTACTTAGTGTGTCAGGGGATGCTAAATGAATATATTCTGAATCCATCCGGTCCCTTGATGCATCCCTTTGTCAAGCCTGTACCCACAAGCAGTTATTTTAACTAACAATGTCAAATTTCTCATTTCCATCTAAAAGGTTTATGCTACAAATATACTTACTATCTGCTACGTCCTGCCAGCTTATGTCAAAACTGGGCCTTTCCTATTGCTAAGCCATCCTTGTATCCTGACGATCATACTAAGTTTCTCTAATTTCATCTCTGGCCTGGCCAATTACAGCTACCTCTTAAATTAATTTACTATTTCCTTTAGGTATCTGCAATCTTCAATAAACAAAATAAATTTTCAATAAAGCTGTCAAAGGAGTCTTTAAAATATACACCAAGCTAAAGATGGTGGCACATGCCTTATGTCTTATAATCCCAGAAGTAGAGAGGCTGAGGCAGGATGACTCCAAGTTCAAGCCCAGCATGGCCAATTTAGAAAGAAATGTCTCAAAATTTTAAGAGGGCCGCAGAGGTAGGTCAGTGATAGAATGGTTCAATCTCTACCTCAAAAAATTAACTAAATAAATACACACATATATATTATGATACTTTTTTGCTTAAATCCTCCCAACACTTATTTAAGCCTAAAATCCTTATCATGCCACAGGGAAATCCTCACCCTGCCTATCTCTTCATCCTTATTTCTTGATACTATGGTCCTTATTTACTCTGTTAAGAACATGGTGGAGAGACTGGAGAAACAGCACAGGGGTTAGGTTAAAGTGCTTGTCTAGCAAAAATCAAGGCCCTGAGTTGATTCCCCAGCACCATAAAAACCCAGTGTGAGAGTGATAGGGCACGATTATAAACCCAGAACTTGGAGGCTGAGGCAGGAGGATTGCCGTTAAGTCCAAAGCCAACCTGGGCTACACTGTGAATTCAGGACCAACCTGGGCTACAAAGCAAGTCCCTGTCTCAAAAGAAAGATAAAAGAGCACAGTGGAATTCCTTCCATTCCTCAAACATATCCAGCTGATTTCCACCTTGAGATTTTTATTCAGCTTGTTTTTCAAGTGGTTAAATTTTTATTTATTCATTTATTTACTTTTGAAACAGGGTCTCACTCTGTAGTCCAGGCTGGTCCTAAACTCGCCATGTAGCCCACGCTGAAACTCTCAGCAATTCCACTGCCTCAGACCTCTGGGTGATGGGATTACAGGTATGCGCCTCCACACCCAAATTATGTGGTGCTGGGGAAATCAATGCCAGGGCCTTATACTTGCTAGGCAAGTACTCTTAACCACTGAGCTATGTCCCAAACCCCCAAAGTGGTTGGATTCTTTTTTTTTTTTTTTGAGACAGGGTCTTGCTCTGTAGTCCAGGCTAGGCCTGAATTCAGTGTGCAGCCTAGGTCAACCTCAAACTCATGGAAATCCTCCTGCCTCACCCTCCCAAGTGCTGGGATTACAGACATGTACCACCATTTCCAGCTTACGTGGTGCTGGGGAATTAAACCCAGGGTCTTGAGCTTGCCAGGCAGGAGCTTTAACCTCAGAATTATTACTCCAAGTGGTTGGATTCCTATCTTTCACATCATTATCTCAATGTTACCTCTTGCCTATCAACACTATATCAACTATACCATTTTTTTTCTCTTCATCTCAATTACAAATTCATTTTTCCTGTTCATTTTAATAAAGAAGCTCTATGAGAATACCGGTTGTAGTAAGTGTGCGTGTTAGTTAGGCCCATTGGTACAAAAATCCTAGCACAATGGGAGGCTGAGGCACGAAGATCACAAGTTTGAGCTAGCCTCAGCACTTTACAACTTAGCAAAACTCCGTCTCAAAAATCAAGAAAAAAAATGGTTTGGAGCTATAGCTCAGTATGAAGGCCCTAGGTATGATTCCCAATATCAGACACACCCACAAAAAAAGAATGCATGTGGCAAATATGGGTGTCTGATAATCAATCTGATAATTAGCTTAGTGTTTTTTCCAAATATTTTCTTCTCCTGTAATCCCAATCCATGACTATGATTTAACAAATAACCTCAGTCTTTTCCTTTTAAAAGGGGTACGATAATGGGACTGAGGCTGTAGCTCAGCATCAGAACATTCCTCTAACATGTATGACACCCTGGTTTCAATCCCCTGCACCTCAAGAAAGAGGGGGATCCTAATGTCTTCTTCTTGTATAAAAATTCCTTAATTCATGATGTCTTCTAATCCTTGGGTAAGAATTAAGTCCTCTGACCATGTCTTGATTTGAAACTTTTGTACTTCCTCACTATTCACACCTTTTTTAAATATTTAAACCACCCTAGTGTATCATTCTCTATAGCCTAAAAATACTCTTTGTTGGCACTAAAATACCTAGTAAAAGCCAGGCCTGATGGCACAGGCTTATAATCCCAGCATTCTGCATTCTAGGAGGTTCACAAAGTTCAAGCCGAAGGGCAAGGGCAAGAGGTATAGCCTAGTGGACTCAGTGCTTGCCTAGTACCTAAGGCCCGAGGCTGGATTCCCCAGAATTACATAAAAATTAACCAGACATGATGGTATACACCTGCAGTCTGAGTACTCCAGAAAATGAGACAGGAAGACTGCCATAAGTTCAATAACAGACTGGGCTACACAGTAAATTCAGGATCAGCCTGGACTAGAAAGCAAGACTCTGTCTCAAAAAACAACAAAGTTTATGCCCCACACAAGCAATTTAGCAATTTAGTGAGGCCCTGTCATTACTAAATATCAAATTTAACTACATTATTTGCATAACTGGCCAGGTGACAGGCAAAATTAAAATGTGATGCCTGGGCTGGAGGAATGGCTCAGTGGTGAAAGCACCTGCCTAGCAAGCGCTACATCAAGTGCTAAGTACCAGAATTCAATTCCCAGCACCACATAAATGAGGCATGGTGGCATACACCTATTATCCTAGCACTTGGGAGGCCGAGGCAGGAGGACTGCCATAAGTCGAAGGCCTGCCTGGGCTCTATTCTGAGTTCAGGACCAGCCTGGGATACAGAGCGAGACCCTGTTTGAAAAAAAGTGAGGTCTTTTCACCAAGACATGGAAAGAAGATGCCTTATCTTCAACTGGCTCCTCACTATGATTTGGATGTTATCAAAAATAAAAAATAAAACATGGGCTAGGGACCTAACTCAGTGTGAAGGCCCTGGGTTCAATCCCCAGTACCTAAACAAATAAAATTCTAGACACATAAAACCCTAGCAAAAATCTGTACGTTCTATTAACAATATAACTAGGGTATACCACGTTATTTATTGCTCAAACTAACAATAGTTCTGAGTAAAAGTGGGCATAAAATCCAGACAGACATTACTTAATCTGTAGAAGATGGAACCAATATTGCAACTCTAATCAAAACTCCAGTGCTTAGAGAAGCTGACTGCTGCATTCTGGATGGATATTACATATTGGGTTAATAAAGAGATAAAATATTAACATTTTTATCACCTCCTCTTTACTTTTCACTCCATTGCAAGCAGATGTTCAGCCATAAATAACCTCCTGGAATGGTCTGTGCTGAGGTCATCAATGACCTAACTGCCAAATCCAAATAATTCTATTTGGTTTGCAATTAACCTGTTTAAAAAGCTTCCAACACTGGGATGGAGGAATGGCTCAGCAGTTAAAGCACTTAGGCGAGTGCTATGTCAAGTGTTAAGTACGAGTTCAATTCCCCAGCACCACATAAACTGGGCGTGGTGGTGCACACCTGTAATCCCAGCACTCAGGAGGCTGAGGCAGGAGGATTGTCGTGAGTCCAAGGCTAGCCTGGGCTCCATAGCAAGTTCAGGACCAGCCTGGGCTACAGAGCGAGATCCTGCTAAAGAAAAGCTTCCAACACTACTGAACCCTTCATTTTTCCTTCATGAACCTCTGTGTTATATCAAACTACCTGAAAACAAGGACTAAAATTCTTCCTAGACCCACCACTCACCTTAGAAATTATCCAGATCTAGAATCTGACAAATACTTATATCTTCCTTCCATATTTCACTTCTGGAAAACTATTAAGAAATTAAAAATATAAAATGGGATACTTACCTCAAAATGAGAGCCCCCATTTTGTTCTTTTAGGAAGTGATGACATTATTAACTTTTTAAAATGAAATTTCCATGGAAGACTTTTTCAGTTTCGAAGACACACTATAAAGAAAATTGAAGATTAAATGAAGAATCTAAATTTTTTATTGTATGATATTTAACTGCTTACAACTCTACACATTTTAAAATAGTTTGAAAACTTAATGAGTTTACAGACTTTTTACTATGTTTATTAACTAATGTTCCTTTGCTTTCAGCTTTTGACAATTTTTATATTACATTTTTCTTATTGACAGGCTTTACATACTAAATATCAAATGTAACTACATTATTTGCATAACTGGCCAGGTGACAGGCAAAATTAAAACATGAGGCCTTTTCACCAAGACACGAAAAGAAGATGGCTTATCTTCAACTGGCTCCTCACTATGATTTGGATGTTATCAAAAACTGAGAACGTATAAACTAACTCCAGGGCTGGGACCTGCCTTATATAAATAAGCACAAGGCCCTGAGTTGATTCCTCAGCACCACATAGAGCTGGGCATGGTGGCACAGTGCTGGCCTGTAATCCCAGCACTGGGGAGGCTGAGGGAGGAGGATAGCTGTGAGTTTAAGGGCAGTCTGAGCTACACCAGTAAGTTAAGAAGTAGTTTGGGCTACAGAGCAAAACAAATAAATAAATATTTAAAAATAATAATTTGCTTGTTCAGGTTGTTGCCAGTGAAAGAAGATATCGGATGAAGAATAGAGTGAGCACACAGGAGACATACACAAACTCGGCACTTCTTGCTAAATTTTTCTGTGAACCCGAAACTTTAAAATAAAATTTATTTAGCTGGGCATGGTGATACATACCTATAATCCCAGAACTCACGTAGCAGCAACAGCTCCACCATTTTAGACTTTCCCTGATGTCTTGTTTGCCCTGTCACCTTTCCCATGTTAACTGCCTGTGACGGGGTGACTCCGTTGATACCCTGCCCCAGGAAATACCACCCCCTACCCCACAATCAGGCATAAGGCATGGACTGAAATTCAACTCACTGCTAGATTCTTGACACAACATTGTTCTGTAAAATGTTTAATCTTAAACCCCTTCCCTTTTGTTCTTGTAATCTTTCCCATTATTGTACATTTTCCCTTTATAAACCTCACTCTTATTCCCACTTAGGGACTGAGAATTCTTTGAGGCATAAGCCTGTTCTCAGTCATCGGCTAATAAAGGACTCCTAAATTTTCCTCTAAAAGTGGTGTTTCTACTGTGTACATTTGGAGGTCCCACCAAGATTCAAGAAGCCCACCCAAGGAAGACCTCACTCCAGTCCTCCTCAGAGCTGGTAAAACTTATAGCAGAGGCAACACCTGAGACATTCCAGGGCCCTGTGAGCCTGGAGAGCTCCAACGGACTTCTGCAGAATTCAAATTGTCCAACCAACAAGTCCCCTGATCAGCGTGCCTCAAAATTTGCAAGTATCTAAAA
Organism: Ctenodactylus gundi; assembly: GCA_004027205.1. Lineage (NCBI taxonomy): Eukaryota > Metazoa > Chordata > Mammalia > Rodentia > Ctenodactylidae > Ctenodactylus > Ctenodactylus gundi. The sequence continues at coordinate 53,746 of PVKB01002876.1, forward strand.
AGCCTCTGGAGATAAGCAGAACTACTACTACTGTTCCTCTGTTCTGGTGGGATCCCAAAATCTTTTCTGGTGGACCGTGGAATAGAGGTCTGATGAGACTGTAGATTCCCTGTCCCAGACACAAAGATGTCGCTGTGTTCTCTGGTTTCTGGTTCGGTGTTCTCCTGTTGTGTGGTTTGTCTCTTAAGTGTTTTGTTCTGTTTGTCCTTTTAACTGTGGTAGACTGTGACAGGGATGACATGGGCTTGATTTCAAGTAATCCTGATACTCCTCTGTAAGGTGCTTTGAAAAATTTTGACACATTATACAAATTTCCTAAACGAGATTATGATTACTACCTGGTCTGTTTACCAGTCTGGTTTGTTTACCTCACACCTGATGTGGTCTGATGTGGTCTGGAAAAACTTCCCTACTTTCAATCTGTTTGGATTTCCCTTCTCTTAGTTTAAGCTCCAATCTCTTACTTTTCCTTTCCTTCACCTTTATTACCTCTCTCTTGGATTTAAAGGAGACCATGAAACCTGCTGAACTTGAGATCAACTTAAACGCAACGTAAAATAGATTGGCATAGTTTTGATGTTGGCTTGTCTTCCACAGGTTCTTTTAATCCCCAAGTTGCCAGGACACTGGGCCGCAGGGACAACTGGACCAGTTTCCTTACACTGACCAATGGCTGTGTGAATTAGGAAAAGGGAATTGCTTGAAAAATGTTACATTTGGTTAAAAATAACTGTTGTATAGAAGATATCACAATATGTTACATTTATTGAAGTAAAATTGTTTGGGGACTATTTGTTATGTTGCATTATTTTCTTTATTTTTAAATTTTTAAAAGGTTTTTGTTTTGATTTGTCTAGTAAAATCACAACAGGACAGCAAAATTCCTAGCAGCCTTGCAGGGCACATCTCTGCCTGTCCACCAGTATCTGGAACAATGTTCTCTTTTGGGTTTTTTTTTTTTTTTCCCCTAAAGAAAAAGACTAGGGTTGAGAACCATGTTTGCCAGGGACCACATTTCTGGCCACTATCTTGAAATGGCAGAGATAACCATGGGTGCCACCGTCTTCAGCCAGAGACATGCTCTAAAAAACAACTCAGTTAAAGATCTTATGTGTCCCTTACAGGTTCTAAAGCTCACAGAGGTAAAAGTTAAGGATTAAAGTTTTTGGTTATTTTTCCCCTGCTACCTAAAGTTTTCGTTTTTGAGTAGATAATTTCTTGTTACTTTTTGGATTTTATTCCAATGTTTACAGAGAAAAAAATACAGAGAGAAAATGTTCAGAAGTTTTTTTTTCTGGTTTTTGACCTTTTTGATAGAGTTTTATTTGGGTTTTTTGTTTGCCTGTTTGTTTTTTATTTGTTATGGGGTCTTTCTGTTGTTGTTGTTGTTGTTCTTTGCTGCTTATGAGCCATTTTCCTCCCAGGGTTAGTAGAAAAGTTTTATTGCAGTTTTTGCCTTTTGATTGCTACTAATAGTGGGAATGCTATACCATCTAATGTACAACAAACAGTAGCAGAAATGTTAAATCAAAAATAGTCATTTTCTGTTAGGATAAAACCTAGCCTTTCTCTTTGACGTTAAAACTAATAAAGGAGATTTTCCTCTTCTTATCCTTCTGTTCCAAATCTTCCCAGACCTCCTTTACCTCAGTCTCCTTTGAACCCTTCCTCCCTTCCCAACTCTGTCCACCACCCCAGTTCTATGCTGCCTTTGCTTCGACCCAGCTCCTATCCTGCCCTTGTGGCAGACAGCCCCTCAACCAGAGGGTGGTGCCCATGCAGGACCCTTCTTAGTTTATTCTCTGATAACCCACAAGCTCTTACTCCCCTGGTAGAGTCTATCCCGCACACCAACCTTCCCACTAGGGATGATTACCAGCAACTGTTTATCACCCTTTTTGTCTCTAAAGAAAGGAAACACATTCTGTCAGAAGCTAAAAAAGCTACCCTGGCCACCATTCCAGGAAACCCAGAAAAAAATCAGCTCCTCCTGAGCTAAATGTTCCCTGCTACTTATCCTGACTGGAACTCTAATTCAGAAACATGATTGCGTGCACTGACCACTTATCACCATCACCTACTGTCAGGTATAAGGGCAGTGGCCCAAAAACCCATTAACCTCTCTAGGACAGCTGAGGGATCATCTGGAGCTTTCCTGGAGCATCTCCAGGATGCATTCCATACATATTCCCCATTTGATCCCTCAGCCCCAGAAAAATCCCATGCTCTTAATTTGAATTTTGTGGCCCAGGCAGTTCCAGACATCCCAAAAAAGTTAAAAGTGTTCCCCATTGTAAAAGCTCAATTACTTGAGATAGCCAACAGTTCACCTGGACTTGGATCCTCCAGATCAAAACCCCCCAAACCCTTTTTTGGAAAGGCCTTACAGAAGGAACAGGCAAGTAGATAAACGTATAAGGTGAGTGTGTACAGCGCTGTGAAGGGAAAGAAAGGGAACAGGCAGGCAGATAGATGTAGTAAGGAAAAGACAGAAGAAATAAGCAAGTGAACAGGTGTGTGGGAAGAGAGAAAAGGAGCTGGAAATCGATGAATGTGTTTATGAATAGACTGAAACAAGAGGAAAGAGAAAGACAGAAAGAAATAGCAAAAGGCTTGGTCACGGCCCCACAAGAGGGGGACAGGCTTAGATTGTCTCCTGAAGCAAGAGCCCAAAGAAGGTAATCAAATTCACCAGCTTCAAATTCACCACTTAAGAAATTTTGGGTATAATAAGGAAGGACATTTCAGAAAGAACTGTCCTGAGGTGAGCAAGCCTTCGCCATACCCCTGCCCTCAATGCCAAGGTCCCCATTAACAGTGCAACTGCCCCTTAGACAAAGATCTAGGAGGACATCGGTCTCTCCACAGGACAGGTAATGGATGGGGCCCTAAGTTACTGACTTCCCTTAGCACCTCCATCGAACTCTGCAAGCTATGGATAAGCTTCACTGTAGGGAGCCAATTGATAAACTATATAATTCACATGGGAGCTCAGTACTCCATCCTAATCTCTCATCCAGGGTCATGATAAACCCAATCAAAAACAATAGGGGGAGGCTCAGGGACTCCTGTGACTAGTTATTTTACCTTACCTTTAATTTATAAATAAAATGGATTGGTCTTTTCACATAAATTTCTTACAGTGCCTAAATATCCAACAATTGTGTTTTTTTTAAAAAAAGGTATGGGCCTCAAAAACAATACAGGCAGAGCTAAGGAGGTAAGACTCCATCGGTCAGGTTATAAGTATCTTTTAATCATAATAGACAATTCTTTTTCCAGATGGGTAAAAACAAAGGCCACTAAATCAAAAACTGTGCTGGTTGTGGCAAAAATATTGTTACATGAGATTTTACTGAGGTTTGGGCTGTCTCTCTACCTCTCTCTCAATTGGCTCTGATAATGATCCTGCTTTCACCTCTTCCTTGGCTCAATGTTGGAAAGGTATCAGGTGTTACAGTGAACCTACTGGCCCAAGGGCTCTGACAAAGTGAATGCATAAACCAAATCATTTTTTAAATTTTTTATTCATTTACTTATTGAGACAGGGTCCTGCTCTGTAGTCCCAACTGGTCCTGAACTCACTGGTGTAACCCAAACTGGTCTTGGACTCAGGACAATTTGCCTACATTGGCCTCCTGAGTGCTGGGATTACAAGTATGTGCCACCATGCCCAGCTTTATGTGGTGCTGGGGAATTGAACTCAGGGCCTTGCACTTGCAAGGCAACAGCTTTAACCACTGTGCCATTCCTCCAGCCCCATAAACCAAATCATAAAGTCAACTTTGACTAACTGAATTAATTCTGAAACTGGGTCAATCCCTATTACAATAAATTCAGTCTCTCTAGCAGGTCCAGGCTGCAATTCACTCACAACTGTGCAGTTTTGCCATTGCCCTCAACACCTTGCTACCCATTCCAATCTGGTGACCTGGTCTACATTAAAAAGTTCCCTAAGACTCACTCCTGCCTGCATAGGACCACACACTGCCATCCTCACGGCTACCAGAGCTGTCAAAGTCACTGAAATTCTTACCTGAATTCATCACTCCCAAATAAAAGTCGCTAAGGAAAAGGACCCCATAAACCCTGCAGGGAAACTCAAGCCTGGACCAGATCCTCTAAGCTAAGACTGGCCAGTATCTATGACTGCTTATGTTTTTCTCTCTGCTGTTCTGCACCGTTTCAGATTTAATTTATTCGATGGTCCCCTGAAAATATATGCCTTTACTCTCATCCTACAACTAAGAAAGTTTACAACTCCATTAACTGAACCAAGGGAATTCCCCTGTTACTTCAAGTAAACCTGGCTGGTTTCTTTCCTTCATATTTATTCCCTGTTGTGGAATGATTTAAAAAATTCAGGGCTATTCATTTTACCCTTGCCCATGAAACCCAACCAATCAAAAGGGCTCAAATAATACTGAGGACCTTATTGAATAAAAAGAACCGTCCTAATCCTGCTATCTTAAAAATAAATCTTACTGGTGAGAAAAGCACCAATAATTATATAGCCCTCCTATCTTCTTTGTCTGGCCCTTTACTACTTTTCCTCAAGCTCCCCATAGGCCCATGTAACCTAAACTATCTGCTTAAGTTTGTCCCTGACAAAACTGCCTCAGTTAAACTTACATATAGAAGCTCACTGTTATGACCCTCTCGTGGATGATCACGAGTCAATGCTTTGACTCTCCATACAAAGAAGGAGGGAATGTACTGGCAAGAGCTCCACCATTTTAGATTTTCCTCATGTCTTCTTTGCCCTGTCACCTTTCCAGTATAGCTGTCTCCAGACCAGACAAGTGACTCACTCTCAACTGATACCCTGCCCTAGGATGATACCCTGCCCCAGGCTGCTATTGGACATGCCTACTCCCCTTCATCAGGCACAAGGCATGGATTGAAATTCAAATCACTGGTAGATTCTTGCCATTATGTTGTTCCCTAAAGCAGAACAGAAGGTTAATCTTAACCCCTTCCCTTCTGTTCTTGTAATCCTTCAGATTCCAGTGGTTTTTCCCTTTATAAGCCTGACCCTATCCCTACTTGGGGACTGAGAATTCTTCGGGACATGAGCCTGTTCTCAGTCACCGGCTTAAAAAGGCCACTGGCTTAACAAGGACTCCTAATTTAATCTCGAAAAGTGGTGTTTCTCTGTGTACAACATCAGGAGACTAAGACAGGAAGACTGCCACTAATTCAAGGCCAGCCTGGGCTCCATAGTGAGTTCAGAACCAGCCTGGACTGCAAAGCAAGACCCTGTCTCAGAAAATAAATAAATAAAATAAAGGCCGTTAAAAGGAAATGCTTCATTTGCAACAAAAAATGACTACTATAGTAAATACAGGCTAATATATAAAGACACTATATACTTTTCTTGGACTTGACTCTTCTTGCGTTAGTTCGCTAAGATAAATACATCCTTTAGTATGTTAGCCTATAAACAACTTAAGGACTATTCAAAGAAAGAATAAAAGTCTTGGTTATGGTGAAACCTTTGTGTAACACCTTTTAGCCTTTATCGCTCCCTGTAGCTTTTCACCAAAACCGCCAGAATGTGTCAAAAGCCAATCAAAATCCACTGTACTACCTATACCTTTAAGATGTTCTCTCCTTTTCTAACTCAATTATGTGTTATATGTGAGTTAAAAATATCATTGTGATGCACACCTGTAATCTTAGCTATAAGAAAAACTGAGACAGAAGGATTGTAAACTCAAGGACACCTTAGGCAACTAAGACCTTGTCTCAAAATAAAAAGACAAAAGAGCTAGTGATATAACTCAATGGTAGAGTGCTCCTGAGTTTGATCCCTAGTATCACAAAAATAACAAAATAGTCAGAACTTGAAAAAGGATAAAATATTATAAAGATACTATTATTTCTACTTTAAACCCTATGACATAGTCAAGAAAAATTCATGAAAAGGAAAAAAGTGAGTCGTAGAAACAGGAACAGGCCTAAGGGTACAGCTTAATGGTAGAGCACTTGCCTAATACATACAAGGCGCTAGGTTTATTTCCCAGCATCACCAATACAACCTCATACATATGCAAAACATTATTGCCTATTTACATATCATTTACACTGAATTAGATAATAGTGATTATTTAAATTTACATGAAAGAAATAGCTCAGTGGTTAAAGCACTTGCAAGTACTAAATCAAGTGCCAAGTACAAGTTTGATTCCCCAGCACCACATAAACTGGGCATGGTGGTGCATGCTTATAATCCCAATACTCAGGAGACTGAGACAGGAGGATTGCCGTTAGTCCAAGGCCAGCCTGGGCTATAGAGTGAGTCCCTGTCTCAAAAAATAAATAAGTAAATAAGTAAATAAATACATAGATAAACAAACTTATATGAGAATGTGTGTATGTTATATACAAACATTACACCATTTAATATCAGAAACTTAAGCACCTGCAAATTTTGGTTATCCATGGAGGGTCCTGAACCAATCTCCCATGGATACAAAGGAAAAAATAGTCTATGGAAAGATTTGTGTAAATTTTCATTGTTAAGGGAAAAACAGGAAGTGCAAAAGGGACAGTGGGAAGATTGATTTGTAAAACAACAGTTTAATGGATTTTGGAGTAAAGATAGAAATAAGAATCAGTACTTTTATTATCTTCATATATATATTAAGAAACTCTAGTAAGGATACCTATGAAACAAATCAACTGCTTCATGGATAGAGTGGCTATTAGAGTAATAAAGCAAATAGGGACAGAGTAGCTGAGGGATATGGAGAGGATACACATTTTTCAGTATTTAACTTTTTATATATGAAAATATTGCTAAGTCTGGTATGGTGGCCCACACCTATAATCAAGACAAGCTTGAACTACAAAGTGAGGTCCTGTCTCAAACACATTAAATAAAATAAACATGAAAATACTGCTGAGTCTATATGAATATATTACTAACACAAATAGATCAGCAAATAAACAAACCAAAATGACATCTAATTACATCCACAAAGACACACAAGGATCAGAGTTATTCTTTCACATCATCTACACCTAAGACTCAGTATTGCCTATCTCACTGAAGCTGGTAATGCAGCCATGTCTACCTGGTTTCAATCATCAAACCATGATCTAGCACCAGTCCCTCTAAAAAAGTATTTTTTTCTGTATTTACCTTGAGACCATAGTGCTTAGCAAAGTGAATCAGACACAGAAGGTAAAATACCGTATTGTTTCTCTAATATGAGAAAGCCACACCATAAAAAAAGGAAGAAAGAAGACAGACTTTGGAGAGAGGGAAAGGGAATAGGGGTGGTTTGATGGAGTACTAAGGGGAGAGGGACACAATATTCGGGGAGGCGGGAGGCTATTTTCTGCATAATGCCATTTTGCTTCTTCCAGAGTCAGGTTCAACCTCTTGTCCCCTTGGTATACACAATGCCTCATGTCCCTTCTGAACAAATGCTTCACTTAAGGGTTTTCTCGCTATGACCTAGAAGAACTGGAAAAGTATTTTTTCTTTCCCTGAGACAGAGTCTTGCTCTGTAGTCCACACTGCTTCTGAACTCTATAGCCCAGGCCAGCCTTGCTTCCATCTAGTTCTGGGATTACAGGTGTACCCCACCATGCCCAACTTAGGTGGTGTTAAGGAATCAAGCCAGGACCTTGTGCTTGGAAGGAAAGCGCTTTAACCACTGTGCTACTCCCCCAGCCTCCAGTATTTTTTCTGTTACAGAGAAATGGTTTCTCCATGCTTTCTCAAGCCTGAGCATAAACGGCCAGCCCCACTTTTCCTCCACCCATATAAATGGACAACGCAGAGCTGCTGGGAAGACAAGTCAGATTTCACTCCCTTAGGCAAGTGAGGAGGAAGGTCATTTTCCCCCTCCACCTCACTGTTCCTTACTACATATAAAAAAAAAAAAACCCTTGCACACCTGTACTCAGTGAAATGGTGATTTGAGGTAAATGGATCCCTCCATTTCCTCAAACCTAACTTTGAATAAATCTCCCTTTTTTAACTAAAATAACTGGCCTCCTCTGACTTGGTCAGTGGCAAGCAAAAGAACTTAAGCATATGATCCTATGTGGCTGATAAATCTTCCTTTTCATTAAATTCAACAATGAGAAAACTCTTGTTGTAATTCATCCTCCCCAGTGAGTTATCATTATCAGCCATCTTTCAGATACTTAAAATGGCAAACTCTACACGACTAACTTCTGGCACTACCAAGATTAATAAACATGAAAGTTTAGAGTCCAAAACCCACTATGGCAGTACCAATGCTGCTTACCCCAGAACCCTATTGGCCTACAGTTCCTACATATCTGCTCCAATTCAAGCCCATTTTTCTCTAGAACTTTTCCTGATCCTGAGAGCCCACCCACATAAGCTGCTAACCTAAGTGTGGTAATGCACAGAAAGTCTCTCAGAAGTTACTTTTTAAGACGTAATTACTACAAGTTGACCCAGGGGCAGAACACTTCAAGCTAGAAGAATAGCAACTACAAATATTCACTATTAAGCCATAAACTCTGAGGAAGAGAAAGCAAAACCAGTTTGACCAGAGAGTAGTCAACAAAGATGAAGTCAGAAGTCAGTGGATACCACGTCAAGTAGGGTCTTTGTAGGTCATAGTTGGTATTATGTAGGCTCTTAGGAAAGTTAATAATTGCAACTCAGATAGGATTGCTATGGAAAGTCTTTAAGGGGCATTATGGAAGGAAATGGAGAACAGGTTTTGGTTGTTCTGCCAAAGTTGTATTTTAGATAGGAAAGAACTGAAGCAGAGATGAATTTAGGGTATTGAAGTAGCAAGCCAAGAAAGGCTCGTGATACCCAGATTGGGTTGTGTCACAGATGGTGGAAGCATTGGTGAGTTTCTATATATTTTGAAGATACAAACAGGCTTTTTGTTGTTGTCTCTGTCTTTGATGGTGTTTGAGGGAGGGCACAACAGGAGGCTGTTTCAACTAGTTTATTTCAGATGTCCTCAGACATTAAAGAGAATGTATCAGGTAGGTGACCCACAGGTCTGCAGTGCTGGAAGAGTTTTGGCTTGAGATAAAATTTAAAGAGTCATCAGAGTTTGGTAATGTTAGCATCAAAGATTAGATAAGAATTTTTTTTTTCTTCTTGAGACAAGGTCTTGCTCTGTAGTCCAGGCTGGTCCTGAACTCACTGTGTATCTCACCGTTCCATCTCAAACCCAGAGCAATACTTCTGCCTCAGCCTCCTGAGTGCTAGGATTATAGGCACAAACCACTGCCCAGTTTATGTGGTGCTGAGGAATGGAGCTCATGGCTTTGTGCTTGCTAGGCAAGTGTTCTTATTGCTGTGCTATTCCTCCGGCACAGGATAAGAATTCTTAAGCAAAAAATAGAGACAAAGAAGAAAAGATGAATGAGGCCAGAGTTATGGCTTTTCAACAATTCTTAATTATCTGACTACATGTTTTTTATCTTTTAAAATTTTTTGAGATGTGTTTTCAAAATTGGGTTGGTCTAGAATTCACGACATACGTAGCCCAGGCAGGCCTCACACACACAGTAGTCCTCCGGCCTTAGAAGTTGCTAATTTAAGTGTAGCAGAGAAAAGACTGCAGTTGGGAACATTAACTCCAGTTGCTCCAAGGGAGAGAAAACCAGCCTCCATAAGCACAAAGTAAAGCCAGCGAGGATTGGTAAATCCAGTGATAAAAGAAACCAGCCCTGGCCCAAAGAAAAGTGATACCTGACTCCTAAATTGATTCTTTCAGCAAGGTAGGCTAGCATTTGAGGAAAAATCTGGGGCTGGGGATGTAGCTCTGGGGTGGTTAAAGCACTTGCCTATCAAGTACATGGGCCTAAGATTCAATTCTCCAGCACCACTTAACCTCACGTAGGGATGCACAACCTAGCACTCGAGAGGCTGAGGTAGGAGGATTACTGTGAGCTCAAGACCAGCCTGGACTACAGAGCAAGATAGAAGAACAAGAAGAGGAAGAAGAGGAAGTGGAGGAAGAGGATGAACAAAAGGAAATCCACTGCAGCAACCATCAAGAATCATTATACAATAATACAATCAAGAGTCATTTTGAGAAAAGGCTTATTGTGTAGGCAGACTGAACCACTCTGGGATCAGAAATCACAAAACAACCATCCTTCAGGGTTTCTCGACTTCTAACTGCCAGTAGCTGAGACAATTGCTGAGAAAGGGAGGGCTAGCCACAGAATCTCTGAGAAGTTTATGAGCTTTGGAGAACTCACACCACCCACTGTGAAGAGGAGCCAGTTCAATTGCTTGTGGTTTCTGAGAAAGGTACGCCTGAAAGCAATGATGAGATTAAGTAAAGCAGACTACTTGTCTCACCTTGGGGCCTAATTCAACCACAGGTCTCAGTGGTGTTTGCCTACCCTATGCCTTAACACACACCAGGGCTTGGTTATCTGCTGAATCCTGAGATGTGTGGACAAAAGACCCTCTGGAGAAAAGGAAGCACCTGAGGAGCCCACAGCTTCCCCCGCCCTGCCCCACCCCCCAAAAAAAGAAAACACTGAGCCCAGGAATTTTTTTTTTTTTTTTTTTTTTTGAGACAGGGACTCACTCTGTAGTCAGGCTGGTTCTGAAGGCAGTACATAGCCCAGGCTGGCCTTGAACTCACAGCAATTTTTCTGCCTGTGCTGGGATAAAGGCATGCACTACTATTCCCATCTTATGTAGCACTGGGAAATTGAACCCAGTTCCTTGAGCTCACTAGGCAAGTGCTTTAACCATTGGGCTATTCCTCCAGCCCCAGGAGCCAGGATTAACAGCGGCTCAAGACACACAGGGAGAAACCAAAGCTTAAAAGCTTAAAAGCCACTGGAATGAATACAGCCCCTAGACAAGCAACCCATTAACTAACCCTACCCAGTGGGAAGAAGTGGGACAAAACTCCAAAGTTCATGTGCAAAAAGTGGGTGTGAAACACAACAGGCTCCAGTTTTGACTCACTATCCCACCTGCCCCCTACATCCATACCTCTCGGAGTCTAAAACCAAAGGACCTGAATTTACTGTCTCAATCATCTCAACACAGATGAATTTTTTGGACATTTCTTGCACTCTGTGCTCCTGAGTTTTTGGTTTATTTCTTTGTGTGTACACTTGCCCTTCTTTTTCAATTTTTTTTTGTACTTTTACCTAATTCTATTTTCTTCTACTCTTTAAATTTTTCTTGCTTTCCTTTTTATCTTCTTTTTCAAATTTTACTTCTTATTCTGTTTCTTTTCCCAATCTAAGTATATTATTATTATTACTATTAAATATTAAAGTTTTCTATTTTGTTTAAGTTATTAGTGGTTTTTTTTTCAGTACTAGAAATCAAGCCCAGGGCTTCTACATTGGAATATAACCCCAGCCCACTTTTATATTTGATTTTAAGCCAGGCCTCCCTAAGCCATTAAATTGTCTAGGCGAGGCTTAAACTTTTGATTTTCCTGCCTCAGCCTCCTAGAGTGTTGGGATTATAGGCCTGTGCCATCAGACTGGCTTTTCTATTATTAATGGTGGAAGAGTTGTTGCTTTTAGTAGATCTTTATGGTCAATATTTTTTTGGCTTTGTGTCTGTATCATTATTGTAGACCTCTCTTAGGTTGTTAAGAATGATACAGTTGTAGCTTTTTATTTGTGGCATTAAGGACTAAGCCTATGTTCTTCACATCCCCAGCCCAGTTTTATTTTTTGATTTTGAGACAGTCTTGCTAACTGACTAAGATGCGAAGGAGGAGCTCAAATTTGTGATTATCCTGTCTCAGCCTTCCAGAGTGCTGGGGACACAGCTCAATTGGTTCTGATAGTATGTGAATATCTGGTTTGTCTTTGATTCTATCAATATTACTAACTTCCTCTTTACCATTAATGGTGGCACAGTGGTTGATTTTGTTTCATACTGTCTGCCAATAGCTATCTAGCTTGTCTCTGTGTCATCAACATTACTACAGTTCATTTTTTCCTCTCTGAGCAGTCCTATGCACAAGTTCCCTGAAGAAAGTTGGATACTCAAGAAAATACTAAAATATCCAGTTGAATCAGGTTGAAAGAGTATGAACACCAAAACATAACCAAACCCCAAGACTTATCACAGGGAGACATAATCTAATTAAAAAGATCTCCACAATAGGACCAGATATATGTGACTCAATTGATCTGCAACGCTCAGCATAAAAGCAATAGAAATGTGAAAAAGTATGGCAGTAAGACATAGACAAAAAATCTCTAACTCTTCAAAAGCTGATTTCATGGGCCCAGAAATGGGGAAAAACCACAAAGAACTCAAAAATCAAATGGTCAAGATCTTTGAAGGAAAAAAAAAAAAACATGAATCCAAATGATGTTTAGTGATCTTAAGGAGGATTTCAATGGACAGTGCACTTAATAAAATTTTCAGTAAACTTAAAGGTGATACTAGCGATAAGCTGACTGAGTAAACAAGAGATGAACGACCATTCTGATAAAGAACTAGAAATTATAGCCAGGCTTGGTACATAGCTGAGTGGCTGGCATACTTGCCTAGCAAACCAAGGCCTTGGGTTGATGCCCCAAAACCATAAAAACTAGGTATGGCGGCACAAGCCCATAATCCCAGCACTTGGGAGGCTGAAGTGAAAGGACTACAATGAGTTTAAGGCCAGGCTTGGCTACAGTCAGTCTAGAACCAACCTGGACCACAAAGCAAGACTCTGTCTCAAATAAATAAATAAAATAAGCTGGACAGGGTGGCACATGTCTGTAATTCCAAAGTGAGAATCTATCTCAAAACCAAACCAAACAAACAGATCAACTAGAACCCCCTCAAAACAAATCAACAAGGAAATATTAGAGGGGTTTCCCCCACTGGACAAGATGATGGCCAAATAGGAGTTCTGCTCAATGGCTCCTCACAAGCTCATCCAAAAAGTTAAAAAAAATTACCCATTCAACATAGCTTGGAGAAGAAAAGCTCTAGGAACTGAAGGGCCAAGGGAAGGCTGGAAACCCTGAAGATGTGTCAGAGGCTGAGAACACCCCACCACAGCAGGAAGCTGCTCCAAGCCACATGGACAGGGCAATGAGAGGCAGGCAGCTGTAGAATAAAGTAAACCTAGAGCTGGGAGCCTCAGGAATTGACAGCAGCAGCAGCCAGCAGCCCTGGCTTCCAGAAATTGAGCTTGCAGGAGTGCAAACTACAAATGCCCTAAGAAATTCTCCTTGAAAAGGCCTCCCTGCAGCTCAGCAGACCAGCTAGGGAGAAGTGACTCTAGTGGTGTTGTTAAGAGTCCTTTTGAAAACAGCTTAAGTCTGAACTGTTTTGGGTACAAAAAGACACAAATGGCCCAATACTGCGGGCTTGGGGGACACTCTTAACCAGTAATTAGGAAGGCAGGCCTGAGGCTAATTGTGTTTGTTTGTTTGGTTGGTTGGTTGGTTGGTCTGTTTCTTTTTTGAGACAGGGTCTTGCTCTGTAGTCCATGCTGGTTCTGAACTCACTAGGTACCCCAGGCTGGTCTCTAACTCAACAGCAATCCTCCCTTATTGGAGTCCCCAGTACTAGGACTACAGGCATGTGCCACCACACCTGGCTAACTTTTATGTGATGCTGTGGAATAGAACTCAGGACCTTGTGCATGCAAGCTAGGCAAGTGCTCTAATCCGAATTATGCCACCAGCACTCACATCCAATTCTTTAGCTAACAGAAATGTATAAACAAAACATCTTATGATAAATTGATGGCAATGCCAGAAGCATAATAAAGAACACATTCAGATTTGGTATGACAACAGGTCAAGCATTTTCAAATTTCAGCCCTGAAGGAATAAGGAAACCAGATCCTAAAAAGTATCTTATATTGTAAACACACACCCACTGTTCTAGTCTTCCAACTAAATAACAAGTATCCACCTCTGCAAGGAAACAATTAAACTACTGTTCCCAAAAAGGTGAGGGAGGTGAGGTGATTTCAAGGTGGGGAGGAGAGTACCAGGATTGATGATTAAGAAAGAATAAAAAAAAAAGTATCCTCAATTTATGAAATTCATGTGCTTCAAATTCCTTCAAATTAGAATTTTTAAAATATTTTATTTAGGGTTTAGGATAGCTCAGTGGCAAAGCACTTGCCTACTGCACACAAACCCTGGGTCTAACCTCAGCACAAATGTGTATTAATTTGCATGTGTTTTCATGTCTACCAGTGACCCCGCTACCCTAGTCCAACTAAAAAGCAACATTACTGAAGACGGAACACGTATTGTTCCAAGATGGCTCGACCAAGGCATATATATTTGTCTACTAGTTAGATATCTGAAGAAGTATTTGTGTCAGGTAAAATAAAACATGCATGAAGAGCCTAAAATGAGACCAGTCCAAGGCATTACTCTGAGAGGATAAAAGGTACTTTCAGAAGATTCTCTGGCCTGGAGAAAAAGATTCTATGCCAAGCTTCTTCATTTACACCCATAGGGAAGACACTGCAGTCTGTGCATTACAGCTGACAGACTCCTCCTCTGGGATTCCCTTCTCAACTGTAAAATAAAGCTCTAAAATGCAAAAGATCTCTCATGATTTTCAGGCAGTTCACAATTTGTGTTCCAAGGAAAGCCCCAGCCTCTCAATAGAATCAATCTGGCATTCCGAAGGTATAGATGGGTTTTTGTTTTGTTTTGTTTTGGGCCAAGGTCTTGCTCCCTAGTCCATGCTGGTCCTGAACTCTCTATTGTAGCTCAGGCAGGCCTAAAACTCAGGGTGACCCTCCTACTGCCTTAGCTTCCCAAGTGAGAGGATTGCAGATATGCACACACACCCAGCATATGTGCTGCTGGGGAACTGACTGCTGAGCTACACCCCCAGCCCCCAAAGATCTAAATTTTAAGCTCCCTAGGAGTTCCTATCATAGTAACAAAGCATTAAGTTATTGATAGTTTACTAAAGATTAATACTATTACTCTACTTTCTAAGTAAATAAAAAGGATAACCTAACAAATTTTTGGACACTTAGAAGTCACATGAATAATTTAGTAACAGTGGTTAAAATGATCCCTCAGTTCCTACTATGCCTTTTATTTTTTTAAGACAGTCTCTCACTCTCCATAGTCCAGACTGGCCTTGAACTCAAGGTAATCCTCTTGCCTCAGGTTCCTGAGTGCTAGAATCACAGGTGGGCACTACCATGCCCAGCTTATGTGGCACTGAGGGAATCAACTCAGGTACTTAGCACTTGCTGGACAAGTGGTTTAACCATTGAGCTATTCCTCCAGCCCCTCTACTATGCTGTGTAAAAAGTCAGTCACCTAAACTCAAAAGTTAGGGGCTGAAGAATACCACAGCAGTTAAAGCTGTTGGCTAGCAAGTACAAGACCCTGGGTTCAATCTCCCAACACCATATAAACTGGGCATGGTGGCGCATGCCTGTAATCTCAGCACTCAAGAGGCTGAGGCAGGAGGATTGCTGTGAGTCTGAGGTCAGCTTGGGCTACACAGTGAGCTCAAGACCAGCTAGACTACAGAGTGAGACCCTGGCTCAAAATAAATAAATAAGTAAATGAATAAACTTAGAAGTTAAAAATCATTTCTTTCCTTATAAACAGGGTGTGACCCAAAAGGGTGTGTCCCAAGTTATTTTGTAAAGCAATGTATTACAAAGCAAGTATTAACAACAATGTCTCAAAACAAAGAATTTAAATGGAGCTGGAGAGATACCTCAATGCTAAGGCTCTGGATTCAATACCCATACCACAAAAACAAAAACACACTGGCTTGTAACAACACCACAACAGAGTTAGAAAAACCATGTATGTGTGCGAATACTATTTAATGACAGAGGGGTTGGGGGGCATGACTCAGTGATTAGAGTGCTTGCCTAGCAAGCACAGGCCCTAGGTTGATTCCCTAGTAATGCATAAACCGGGCATGGTGGTGCATGCCTATAATCCCATCACTGGAGGAGGACTGCCAAGAGTTCAGGACCAGCGTGGACTACATAGTGAGACCCTGGCTCAAAAAAAAAAAAAAAAAAAAAAAAAAAAGACACACAACTATTGACAGGCATACTATTAATGCCTACATTCCTCATGGGGAACATGAGTACAAATGCTTGCTCTGTAATTTTGTATGTGGAAAAGTGCTTGGATAAAAAGAGTATTAGGGGCAGTTTACTCAATTTATTCACAAGTAAACTAAGGTTTACTTCCTCTTTATCCCAATGCTTTAAGATTAAACTCAGAAATCTATTTCAATAAACCATCCAAACAATTATTTGAGCAGAAGGGTTCGGAAAAAATACTTACAAATTTCCTATTTGAAAGTGCTAAACACAGGGGCAGCCCAATTAGGATACCTCTCCCTTTTACCCCTCAGTTCTGTTTCTAAATAAAGACCTCTAGTTTTGTTTTGTTTTGTTTTTTTCAGGTTGTGAAGAGAACAGTCTATTGGGAAAAATGCAAAAGGGGAAAAGAGGATAGAAGGGGAAAGGAGAGGAGTACATTAGCTTCTGCTAGTTAGTAGGGGGAATCTTGCAATGTAGGTTCAAGACCTGTAGCTCTTAAAAGAAAGAAAATGGTAAACACAATTAGAACATTTAACTATCATAGTTGATATACTACAGGGTATTTTTTATTAGTCGCCTACTTATTTTTTTAAAAAAAGGGAGGGACGAGCTGGAGGAATAGCTCAATGGTAAAGAGCTTGTCTAGCAAGCTCAAGGCCCTGAGTTGATTCCCCAGCACCACATAGACCAGGCATGACGATGCATGCCTGTAATCCCAGTGCTCAGGAGGTTGAGGCAGGAGGACTGCTTGAGTTTGAGGTCAGCCTGGACTACAGTGAGACCCTGCTTCCAAAAAAATAAAAATCTAAAAAGAAAGGAACTGAGGTTGCAACTTTTTCTTACTACTCTAGTCTGCCTGCCTTTCTTTTTCTTTTTTGAGACACGGCCCAGATTGGCTTTGAACTTACTATACAGCTCATGCTCTCAGGCCTCAAAAGCACAGGGCAGCAATCCTGCCTCAATTCCCGAATGCTGGGATTACAGATGTGGGGTTGGTTTTTTTTTTGGTGCTAAGAAATGAACCCAGGGTCTTGTGGCTGCTCGGGGAGCACACTGATGAGTGAGCTACACCCCACAGCATCCATCCTTTCTCATTTTATAAAGACAAAGCAAACCAGGCCATGGCACTGGCCTGTAATTCCAGCCCTTTAGGAGAGCGAAGCAGAAGAAATTCAAATTTGAGCCCAATGGGGGCAATTTAGCACCTTAGCAAGACCCTGACTCAAGTAAACAATAAAAAGAAGTAGGAAGACAATTCAGAGTGAAGGCCCTATGTTTAATCCCCAGTACCACCAAAAAAAAAAAAAAAAAAAAAAAAGGGCATGGGAACCCAGATTAAGTGGTACCACCAGTAGTCCTACCTTTGGGAGGCTGAGGCAGATCAACCTGAACCCAGGCCAGCCCTAGCAACAGAGCATGTAGTTACCTAAACACACAAACACACACACACACACACACACACACACACACACACACACACACACACACACACATCCCTAAACCTAATAAAATAAAATAAAATAAAAACTGAGTGTGGTGGCACATGTTTATATTCCGATGGGTGGGGGGGGTGGCAAAGCAATGGAAGAGCACTCGCCTAACATAAACAAGGCCCTGGGTTCAAACCCTAGTATCCAAATAGTTGGGTGTGGGGATGCATATCGATAATCCTAACACTTAAGAGGCTGAGGCATAAACATTATTTGTTTATTGATGTATCAATAAAACAGCAACCAAAAAATAGGCTGAGGCAGAAGAATTTCAAGTTTAAGGACAGCCTGAGTTACATAGTGAATTCAAAGTAAACCCGGACTAAAAAGCAAAACCATCTTAAAAAAAAAAAAAAAAGGCTGGAGGCATAGCTTAGCAGTTTCAGCAGTTAAAGTGTTAGCCTAGCCTGGTTTCAATTCCCCATCACCACTTAAACTATGCATAGATGTGCACACCTGTAATCCCAACATTTAGGAGGATGAGGCAGGAGAATTGCTGTGAGTTTGAGGTCAGCCTGGACTACAGAGTGAGACTGTGCCTCACAAAACAGCCAAGTGTGGCGGCATACACCTGTAATCCTAGCATTCTGGAAGGCTGAAACAGGAGAATCACAAGTTCAAACCTAGCCTGGATAATTTAGGATACTAAGCAAGGCCCTGTCCCAACCAAAAAAAAAAAAAAAAAGAAAATTGGACTACAGGGCTGGAAAAATAGCGCAGATGTTAGGGCATTTGCCTAGTAAGCACAAGGCCCAGGTCTGATTTCCCAGCACCACATAAATTGAGTGTGGTGGTATACATCTGTAATTCCAGCACTTGGGAGAATAGAAGGACTGCTGTGTGTTCAAAGCCAGCCGGAACTACACAATGAGTCAAAAAAGAATAAATTTATTGGGCTAGACAGTATGGCCAATTGGCACTTGTTTTGAATGGTCAAAGACCTGAATTTACCCCAACACCTCCAAAGCAATAACTTTAAGTGATATTTCAACTAGTTAATAATCATTTTAGGGTAGTGAGGAACTAGCTACAAAAACTGAGCCATCTAGGGCTAGAAGAATAGCTCAGTGGTCAAAGTACTTGCTTAGCAAGTGCAAGGCCCTGAGTTTGATTTCCCAGCACCTATTAAGTGAGCAAAGGGGCACATGCTTGTAACCCTAGAACTTGGGAGACTGAGGCAGGATTGCTGTGAGTCCAAGGCCATCCTGGGCTACATAGTGAGTTCAGGAAGGACGAGCTTGGACTAGAGAGCAAGACCCTGCCTCAAAAAAAAATAAGTAATGGTAATAATAATAATAAAACTAAGCATCTAATTGGGCCTGGTGACACAGACCTGTAATCCTAGCATTCTGCGAGGCTCAAGAATGAGGACTGCAAACTTACAACCAGGACGGGCAACTTAGCATCTTGAGATCCTGAATCAAAAATCAAAATTAGTCAGGTGTGGTAACCCACATCTGCAATCCCACCATGGAGGAGGCTGAGGCCAAGAGGACTGTTATGAGTTCAAGGCCATCTTGGACTACACAGAAAATTCAGGACCTGTATGGACTACAGAACAAAACTCTGTCTCAAAAAATAAATAAATAAATAAATAATAAAAGTAGGCTATGGATATAGCTCAATACACAAGTCCTAGGCTCAATCCCCAGTACCAAAAACAAAAACTGAACGGCATCTCAAATTTCAAAGGGGAGGCCTTCAAGTTATTAAATCCCTATGAAAGCCTACCAGTGATCTCACATTCAGGTAAAGCTTACCTCCACCTTACATTCAGGAGTTTGAGGCAGGAGGAGTTCAAGGCCAGCATAGATTCTAAGGAGATCCTACCTCAAAAAAATTTTTAAAAGCCAGACACGATGACACATGCCTGTAATGCCAAAACTGCAGGAGGCTGAAGCAACAGGACTATGAATTTGAGCCCAGCCTGGACAATGTAGTGGCTTAGCAAACTCCTGTCTCAAAGAAGAAATACAGGGACTGGAGGAACGGTGCAGCAGTTAAAGCACTTGCCTAGCAAGCTGCAAGCTGGGTTCGATTCCCCAGCACCACATTTCAAAAAAAAAAAAAAAAAAAGCTGGGTGTGGTGGCACATGCCTGTAATCCCAGCACGCAGAAGGCTGAGCCAGAAGAACTGCCTAGTTCAAGGCTAGTCTGGGCTATAGAGCAAGATCCTCTCTCAAAAAGAAAGAAAGAAGCAAACAAACAAACAGAAGGAAAGGAAAGGAAAGGAAAGGAAAGGAAAAGAAAAGAAAAGAAAAGAAAAGAAAAGAGAAATACAAAGTGGTCTGGGTATATAGTTCATTGTGTAGACCCAGGCCTCAATTCTCAGTGGCAGTCAAGGAGAGAATCCTAAGAAAATTGTCCATGGGTTAAATTATTATAAATAATTAGTAAACTCCAAACTGAATTAAACTTAAAAATCTAATAAAAATATTATTTTGATCATAAAAGCTCAACCATTTAAATTAGTAAGGTATAAACATGTAAAAATGGAGTTTAACCTCTTATTGACAGTCACCTCAAATTCCTTCTAGTGGCTCAGCAGGTAAGGAATTCATGGAATTCAAGTCTTCAAGGACTAACAAGCACTGTGATTAAACCACCAGGGTCAACACCAAATTATTAGGGCAATGATGGTTGATCATCTAACTCCTTAATCACCTTCCATTTTTACTTCACAACTGTCATCACTTTTACATGACAGGAAGAGAGCAAAGAGTACATGTTATAAATTAGTTATCAGAAATATGCAATAGTAAATATTATAAGTTAGTTACCAGAAATGCAAGGACAAACTGTGGTCTGTGGTCAGGAATGTGGCTAAACTGTGGTTTAAAATAAAGCCACTGGATTATCTACAGATTTCTTTTAATCCATATAATCCTCCTGTTCCAGGCATGGATAATCAAGATCCAATTTCCCTTGAAGGCAAATGAACACTTGCATGGTGGTCTCCCAAGTGACCAAAACAGGTAGCAAGCTACAGGGCAAGGGAAAGCTACAGTCCCTCCTGAATTTGCAGAGGGGATTCAGAGCTGCAGACCTGGTTCAAGGACTATCACAAGATGGAAGATTGTCTTCATCTCTACATTCCTGATTCCAGCAGTAAACTACCCCACATACAGAGCCAACCTCAAGTGAAAGGTTGGCTAACTATTCAAGTAAGGGGACTGGTGGCAGAGCCCAACTTTTAAAGCACTTGCCTAGGACTGGAGGAATATGAGAGCAGCTAACGTGCTTGCCTAATTCAAGGCCAGCCTGGGATACATAATACACTTGATCTTAGCCAAAAGGCCAAGAAGTGATGGGGTACATAATGAGTTCAGGAACAGCCTAGACTACAGAGTGAGACCCTATCTCAAAAGAAAGAAAGAAGAAAAGTCACTTGCCTAGCAAATGCAAGGCCCCGGGTTGTTTCTTCAGCACCACATAAACAGGTCACAGTGCCGCATGCCTATAAACCCACCTCTTCGGAAGCTGAAGCAAGAGAATTGCTGTGCATCTGTGGCCAGCCTGGGCTACACAGTGAGTTCAGGAACAGCTTGGATTACAGAGTTAGAAACTGTCCCCAAAATAAATAAATAAATAAATAATACAAAATTTAAAAAAAAAGAAAAGAATTAGGTAGGGATTGGGTGTTTGGTTCAGAGGTAGAACACTTGCCTGGAATGTATGAGGGCCTGGGTTCAATTCTCTGCACCAAAAAGAGAAAGAGTATGCTAGCAAAATGTAACAATGCCAGAGAAAGATCAGGGAGCAAGGGTGGCATTTCAGAACATAATCTCTGACAAAATTTCTGGTTACTATGTACTCACAGTAAAGTATATGGGAATTCAAGCTGGCCAAAAAAGAGAAAGTATATAATGACACTGGCATGGTATTTTTCACAAAGACTCTAAATTTCTTTGATGATCCCACTGTATCTAGGATGATAAACTCTGCCTCCTTGATAGATTACGGAAGTCATATGATTTTTTTACTTAAGCTTTTAAACATTCTTGTGTCTAAAAGGTCAAATACTTTATTGCATGCAAACCTATCATGCTGAAGATTAGTTCAATTTATTCATGGGGGGGGCAGGATAGGAGATTGGGTCTCACACTGTAGTACAGGCTGGTTCTGAATTCACTATGTAGTACAGGCTGGTCTCAAACCCTTGGCAATCCTACTGTCTCACCCCTCCAAATACTGGAACTACAAGCATGCACCACCACTCCCAGTTTAATGTGGTGCTGGGGAATTGACCCTAGAACCCTGTGTTTGCTAGGTAAGTGCTTTAACTGCTGAGCTACACCCCCCAGACCACACAGATACAGATATACGCACACACATTTTTTTTTTCTAGACACTGTCTAGCTCTGTAGTCCTGGCTAGTCCTAAACTGACTAAGTAGCCCAGAGTGGCCCTAAACTCTCAGCCACCCTCCTGCCTTAGCCTTCCTAATGCTGGGATTACAGCTGTGCACCACCACTCCAAGTTTTATTTCCATTCTAAAAGGAAGATGACTATAAGGCTGACAAATTATTCATCCCAATTCTGGCATTTTATTCATGAAAAATTCTTTTCATTTTTTCTATGCATATATGTATTTATTTTCTAAGATGGGGGATTCCTGTGTTGCCCAGGCTGCTGTTAAACCTGCAAATTCATATGATTGTCTCGCCTGAGTCTTCCACATAAGGGGTTAGGAGTGTGGCTCAGTGGTAGAGCTCATACTTAGCATGAGGGTTCAGTCCTCAACACAAAGACCAGGGGGTAGGAATAGGGAGGAGGGTGTGTGGCTATAAAGGGATTAGTGAAAACAGAGTTATTAGAAAATACACAGAACGACATCAAAAAGTAAGCACTGCTTTAGGTGAATCTTTTTTCTTTTTTTGAGACAGGGTCTCACTCAGTAGCCCAGGCTGGTCCCGATCTCACTATGGAGCCCAGGCTAGCCTTAGACTCAGGGCAATCCTCCCATCTCAGCCACCCGAGTGCTGGGATTACCAGCAGGCGCCACCACGCCGAGTTTATGTGGTGCTAGGGAATCTACTTGGGTACTTAGCACACCACTGAGCCATTCCTCCAGTCCCTAGGTAAATCTTTAAAAACTCAATGCCACTCTTCTTTTAGAAACAGCTTTTACCCAGGCAAAGCGGTTCATACCTGTAATTTTAACACTCTGGGAGGCTGGGACAGGAGAATTGCAAGTTTGAACCCAGCCTGGACAATTTAGTGAGACCACACCTTAAAATCAAAAAATTTAAAAAAAGGTTGGAGATGTAGTTCAGTGCAAAGACCCTCAGTTCAAACTCTAGTATTGTAAAAATAAATAAATAAATAGACAGATATTTTAATTAAAATCTCTTGTCATTGTTGGGGTTTAGATGATATGTCCCCTAAGGCTTATGTATTGGAGGACTGGTTGCCTGTGCAGCAGTGTTCAGAAGTGGGGCTTCTGAGAAATTATGGAATCTTTAGGACTCTAATTTCATCAGTAAATTAATCCATTAAAGGAGCCCAGAGCCTTCATACTGAGTTACATCCCCAGCCAATTATTTTTGGTGTGTGTGTGGGGGGGGAGGGGGAACGCAGGAGGAATACTGTCATGCTAAGGTCACTAAATTGCCCAGGGTGGGCTTGAATTTCCATGCTTCTACCTCTGCCTCCCAGAGTACTAGGTTTATAGAGTGTATACTCCTGGCCTGGTTTAGGTTGATAATTTGATGGCATGACAAGGTGATCAAAATTTAAGAGGTGGGGCCTAGTTGAAGAAAACAGGTTATGGGAGGAACTTTGGAGACAGTCCCTGGTGACACCTTCTCCAGCTCTTGCTCTCTCTGCTTTTCAGCACCATAAGGTAAGCAGCTCTATTCCATACTTTTCCACCATGAGATACTGCCTCACTATAGGTCTAGAAACAATACAGCCAGTTAGCCATGAACTAAAACTTCAAAACCATGAGCCAGAGCAAATATTTCCTCCTTTAAATTTTTACTTCAGGAATTTTGTCTGAATGATAGAAAGCTGACTGACAGTTATGTAAAAAAATAACCTTCTGGGGCTGAAGGAACAGCTAAGCGGTTCAAGTGCTTGCTTAGCAAGCGCTAAGTACCCAAGTTCAATTCCCCAGCACCACATAAACTGGGCGTGGTGGCGCACACCTGTAATCCCAGCACTCCCAGCACTCTGGAGGTTGAGGCAGGAGGATTGCCGTGAGTCCAAGGCTAGCCTGGGCTACACAGTGAGTTCAGGACCAGCCTGGACTACAGAGAAAGACCCTGGCTCAAAATAAATAAATAGCTTTCTTAGCCAGGTACCATGGTGCATGCCTGCAATCCCAGCAATCTGGAGGCTGATGCAGCAAGACCACAAATTCAAGCCTAGCTCGCACAATTTATTTAGCAAATTAACAAGACTTTGTCTCTTTCAGGACCAGCCTGGACTACAGAACAAGATCCTGTCTCAAAACAAAGAAGGCTGTCTCAAAAAGCAAGGCCAGCACAGACCTATAATCTAGCACTCTGGCAGTTTGGAGTAGGACCGTAAATTTGAGCGTAGCCTGGGCAATTTAGTGACTTACCAAAACCCTGTCTCAAAATCTAAAATATAAACATAGATTTAGGATGTAGCGCATTGTGAAAGCCCTGGGCTTAATTTCCAGCATCACAAAAAAAAAAAAAAAAAAAAAAAAAAAAAAAACTGGTTACAACGGTGCTCAGAGTCAAGGCCTTGGTTCAAACCTAGTATATCTAGATATAGACAGACAAACAGATATGAAGCGCCAGGCTTGATAACATACACCTGTAATCCCAGCAAAAGGAAAGCTGAGGTAGGAGGACTGCCATGAGTCTGAGGTCAGCCTGGGCTACACAGTGAGTTCAGACCAATGTGAACTACAGAGTGAGTCGATCTCAAAAAAAAAAGAGAGAAAGAAAGAAAAAGAAAAGAATAAAAGGGTTGGAGATGTAATTCAATGGTTAAAGTGCTTGCTTAGAATTTGTGATGCTCCAGGTTAGATTCTCCAGCACCACATAAAAGATTAGTTAGATGTGGTGGTGCACATCTATAATCCCAGCGCTTGGTAGGCTAAGGCAAAAGGATTGATACAAATTAAAAGGCCAGCCTGGTCTACAAAGTGAATTCAGGAACAGCCTGGACTACATACCAAGACCTTATGGAAGGAAGGAAGGAAGGAAGGAAGGAAGGAAGGAAGGAAGGAAGGACGGACGGACAGATGGAAAGAAAATAAATAGGATTAACAATCAGAGAGCTGAGGCAGGAGGACTGCCTTGAGTTCAAGGGCAACCTGGGCTACATAGTGAGTTTATGACCAGCTGGAACTACAGAGCTAAACCCTGCCCTCCTACCAATAAACAAATAAATACACAGATATAGCAACATAAAGGCCCTAGATTCAATCCCCAGTACCCAGAAAATAATTAATACAAATCTGTATTATCAGTTTGACTCATAATGCACTATGTACATTGCAATCATACATCAAGCCCCTTTCATTTCCCTCCCTTAACTAGAATCCTGTGACTCAGAATCATTTAACCTGTAGATGACAGCATAAAGGGTATTACATAACATCTGCAAAATCAAGTTAAAGAGGAAGTATACCAGTTTAGAGCCATTCTAAAGGTAAAACTGGACCCAATGAATAGAAGATTCAGAAAGACAGACTATGACTATGAAGAAGTAAAAAGATCCTTTCAGAAAGAAAATAGCAGCCAGGCAAAATAGCAGAGCAGTTAGAGCACTCTCCTAGCAAGAACAAGGCCCTGGGTTTCATTCCCCAGCACCACATAAACTGGGTATGGTCATGCCTACCTACAATCCCAACACTCAGGGAAGCTGAGGCAGGAAGACTGCCACGAGTTCAAGGCCAGCCTGGGCTGCATAGGTCAGGACCAGCCAGGACAAGGTAAGACTGTCTCAAAAATAAATAAAAGCAGGCAAATACAAAAGCAGTCTCTCTTGCAATTAGTTCCAGAAGACACTCAACAGGCTTTAAGACACATCTACAAGTGGTAGTGTGGCTCAGTGGTCTAAAGACAACGCTTAGAAAAAACTAGGCATGGTGATACATGCCTATAATCCCAGCACCAGGAGGCTAAGGCAGAAGTGCAGTGAGCTGGAGGTTACATAATGAATTTAGGACCAGCCTCGACCACACAGCCAAAACTCTATCTCTAAATAAATAAATTAATCATAAAAAGAAAAGAAAAGCCTCCCATGAAAACAACTAAATGGAGCAGGAACACAAGAGGAAAAAAACAGGTGTTAAAACCTGAGGATGGGGTAAGAGGTGAGTGGAGAGAGGAGGAAGGGGGAAAAAGCAAAACTATTCAATGGAAGTTTGAAAAACTGGAGCTAGAGGCGGCACAGCTCAGCGGTTAAAGTGTTTGTCTAGCAAGTACAAGACCTTGAGTTCGATTCCCCAGTACCAAGTAAAACTTTGCCAGATGGTGATGCACACCTATAATCCCAGCACTCAAGAGACCGAGGTTGGAGGACTGCTGTGAGTTTAAGGGCAGCCTGAACTACACAGTGAGTTCAGGACCAGCCTGGACTACAGAACAAAACCGTCTCCAAAAACAAAGCAAAACAATAACAAAAATAAATAAATAAATAAATAAAAAGAAAGATGGAAGGAAAGAAAGAGGATACAAAGCTTGAAAAACTGGGACTGGAGAAATGGCCCAGTGGTGAAAGGATTTGCCTAGCAAGCCCAAGTCCCTTAGTTCAAGTCCCCAGAACCACATAAACTAGGTATGGTGGCGCACATCAGTAATCCTGTACTCAGGAGGCTACTAAGGCAAGAAGGCTGTAGTGAGTCCAAGGCTAGCATGGGCAAACACACACACACACCCTGAGAAACTAAGATTTTTCTCCCTTACAGTTCTGTTTTTCTCTTGTATGCAGTGTTCAGTAAATTACAAGTATTACTCTAATCTAGGATTTCTTCCTCCAATATATTTTCCCCTTCTATGTCTATTTTGACAGGGGAATGGTAAATACCCTTCTGTTTCATATACCTGCTAGTTCTCAGTCATACAGATTCAGTTTGAGGCAGCGGGTGAAATCCTGAATTATTTATCTCATTATACAACATGACAAAGCTCTCAAATAAGTAATGAACCAAATGGTGGGGATTGAGCCTAAGATAAAAAGCATGGTAACTACAAATTAAATGAGTCAGAGGATATGTAGATTCAAGCAATTCTCACACACAGGTTTATACATAAAATGGAAGATTCTCAGATTAAAAAGGTAAATTATCCAACTGAACAAAATACAGTGATCCAGTACATAATGAATAAAATTCACATTCATTCTGTCACTGATGGTCTAATGTTTAAATGATTAGTCTTTTTCAGAGGGAGGGTGTCACATCTTAATGAAGACTGAGGAAGAATTCAGTCAGGAAGATTCCAACTTCAAGCCCAGCCTGGGCATTCAGCAGGACTCAGTCTCAAAATAACACGGCTGGAGGAATGCACAGTGGTAGGGCTAGAGGAATGGCTCAGCGGTTAAAGCACTTGCCTAGCAAGCACTAAATCAAGTGCTAAGTACCCGAGTTCGATTCCCCAACACCACATGAAGCCAGGCGTGGTGGTGCATGCCTGTAACTGAGACCCTGTCTCAAAAAAAAAAAGAAAGAAAAAAGAAAAGAAAGGAAGAAAGAAAAAGAATCAGTGGTTAGAACACAAGGCCTTGAGTTCAATTCCTCAGCACCACATAAACTGGGCTTGATGACGCACGCCTATAATCCCAGAAATCAGGAAGATGAGACAGAAGGATTGTTGTGAGTTTGAGGCCAACTGGGGCTACATAATAAGTTTAGGACTACCAGCCTGGGCTACAGAACGAGACCCTATCTCAAAAATAAAACAAAGCAAAACAAAATGGGGCAACCCACATGGGATCCCCCCTTTCCCAGAAAGTGGGAGCTTTTTAATCCTTCTATCCTTTGTTTCTAAATAAAGATCTGTTGTTGAAGGAAGAAAGGAAGAAAAAATAAAAATTAAAAAGGGCTAGAGATGTAGCTAAGTGCAAAAGAACTGGTTCAGTCCCCAGAACCACAGAAAAATAGACACAAGACCAGACAGACAGACAGCCTAAAGTCAGACCTAACTCTAGATGACTTAAGTTTATATTCCTTGCTTTCTTTCTATTTCACAAATATGGAACCACAAATTATGTTCAGGATATTACACTAGGAATCAGAAGATATTCAAGTAATTTCATTCCTTCATTCTATATATTGAACAAATGGCGCCTGTTGGGGCAAGCCTGTAATTCCAGCACTTTGGGAGGCTGAGGCAGGAGTATGAAACAGGCAAGCCTGGCGCTGGAGAAATGGCACAGCTATCAAAGCACTTGCCTCGGTTCAACTTCCTGGCATTCCTAGCTCCACATAAACTGGGCCTGGTGGCACCCATCTATAACCCCGGGCACTCAGGAGGCTGAGGCAGGAGAAAAACTGCTATAAATCCAAGACAGCCTGGGCTACACAGTGAGTTCACAACCAGCCTGGATTACTGAGAAAATTCAAGTTTAGCAACCTAGTAAGTCCCTATCTTATACTACACAAAGGGGCTGGGGATGTGCCTCAGAGCAAAGGCACCTGTATTCAATACAACCAATATTAGTTAAATGTTCCAAGCTGGAGGAATAGCTCAGAGGTTAAAGCACTTTCCTAGAAAGTGCAAGGCCCTGAGTTCGATTCCTCAGAACATAATAAAATAAGATCTGGAACCAATCTTCAGTAGCACTTAAATAGTAAGCACAAGGACCTGATTTAATCTCTAATACCATGACCCTTAACCCCCTCCACTTTCAATGTGGATTCCCAGGGAATAGAGGAATGGCTCAGTGGTTAAAGATCACTGAGTTCGATGCCCCAGCACCACATAAACTGGGCATGGTGGCGTAGGCTAGTAATCTCAGCTTTCAGGAGGCTAAGACAGGAGGACTGCTGTAAGTACAAGACCAGCCTGGGTTCCACAGTGAGTTTAGGACCAGCACGGACTACAGAGCAAGACCCTGTCTCAAAAAAAAAAAAAAAAGTGTATTCCCAGAGCCTGAATTGAGGGTGTGTAAACCCAAAATCTTTTTCATGTGGAAATAATGGCACAGACCTGTAATCCCAGCACTCAGCCTCATCCAGTGGACACAGAGGATCTCAAATTAGAGCTCAGGTTTAATGCTTAGCAAGGCCTTGTCTTGCAATACAAAATAAAATGGTCTAGGGATGTAGCTCAGAGTGAAGACCATGGATCTGATCCTCAGTAAGGAGAAAAAATTTTTAAAAAATGGCTTTTTTCTTAAATCATTTTGGTTTTGTTGAATATAACTTTTTTTTTTCTTTTTTTAGTATTGGGATTCAAGCCCAGGGCCACACACTGAGTTACTTTCCCAGTCTATTTTGATTTCAAGACATGGTCTCACTAAGCCCCTAAATTGCCCAAGCTGAGTCTGAACTTGATATGCTCCTGCCCCAGCCTCCCAGAGCACAAAGTTTTACAAACCCACTCTACCAGGCAACTCCAATTTTAAACCTTAAGATTTTGACTTTCTTGTATTTTGTTCTTCTCAAACTAGATTAAATCCTTATCCTGACATTTTCCTAAGCTACATTAAGATTTAAACAGTTCTGCTTTTACCATAGAGCCTTACAGTGTAGCATAAAAAATTCCCAAATGATTAATGAACTGCTGAGAACTCTGACTCGTGGAAGAGGATTTTATCAGGAATCATATTTCCAAACACCCATTCACTGCTTCAAAGTAAGTACTCTTCCAATTGAATCATGATGACTTGAGACACTGCCCACAATGATGTTTACAAAAACACTTGTCACTCCCTTCGGATGTAGCAATGCAGAAAAAGGAGTTTGTTTCCCATACTCTTCCTGTATTTATACTCCGTAACAAGTGACAGAGCTTAAGTGTCACTTAAGACTATTTAAACAGCAAAGCACTTCAAGTTTCTATATCCTTACCATAGTCTGTCTAGATAAATCCTGACTGAAATCGCTCGGCTTCACCACACCAGCGTTCCGCGCTCAGTACCTGAGGCAGGTTTCCAAGTCGGCCTTTGCAAGAGACCATAGGATCGTAGGAAGTAACTACATACTTATATTTCAGCCACTGTATGGTAGCAGGCTCCGATATTAAGCAACTCTAGTTGGGGTTATTGCAACACCACAGCAGTTCGGAAAATAGATGCTCCGAAACGCAAGCCTGTAGCCACGAACTGGCAGTCTCACAAGGCAGCGCTCCTTCTAAATTAACCTACCACTTCCCGAGCACGCACTACCAGGTATGCGCGTCTCACAACCCACTCCCACCAAACATCAGAACACGCTAGTCCGAGGCCCGGAGACGGGTCTGGGGTGGCGCTGGGATCCTCGGACACGTCGGAAACCCTTAAGGGGCCTGGGATTCCCGCCCCTAAAATCCACTTCTGCGCAAAGAGGCACCTGAGGGTCGGAAGCTCCAGAAGCGGCGGCACAGGCGCAGGGGGCGACGCCGCCAGTCCACACAGCCGCCCGGAGCGGCGGGCCGCGGCAAGCACTGCGCCCCCGCCCGCCGGCGGCAGGGTGTCTCCGCGCCGGCAGGAAGCGCGGCGCGAGCGCCGGAGTCGCCCGCCCCGCAGGGCAGGCCCGCCAGCCGGCCGGCGCGAGGACACCCCCGCCGCCGCGACGCCTCTGCGACCCCGCCGCCCCTCAGCCGCGCCGCATCCGGGTCCCGCGCCGCCGGCTCACCTGTCCGGCGCCCAACCACCACCGCCGACGTCCGCTCGAGATGCGCCGTCAGGAGCTCAGGCCGCCACGGTCGCCCGGCTCCAGCGCCCCCATCCTCGCCTCTCTCGGTCCCCTCCTGTCTGCCCCGCACCGCGCTACACACGCCGGCCACCCACAGCCATGGCCCGCCCCGCCCCAGCCGCCGCACCGACCGACGGAGCACGCGCACGCCCGCCGCGCCCGAGCCTGCGCGCGCGCCTCCCGGGCGGCCTCCCTCAGCCCCGCCCCCAAGCGGGCGTCCGGCCAATCCCCGGGCCGCGGCGGAGGCGGCACCAGGAACCCCTGTGGCTCTTCCTTCGCGCTCCACGTCCGCCTGTGTGAGAGACCCCGCGCCTGCCCTGCGCGCCCGGGCTCCTCCCTGACACCCGGCTGTCCCTTGGCGCCTCGCTGTCCTCGTACCCTGCGGTCCTCTCCGTCTCACTGGCTTTGCGCTGTGCGGCCGGCTCTTGTTCTCGGGCGCTGGACTTTGCTTCTCGGGGCCACCTCGCACGCCCTCTCTACGACTCTACTTTTGGTCATGAAGGGTACTATGTAGGCAGGCTCATAGCTAGCTAGCATTCAGCTTCTGCGCTCTGAGTGGTCAGTTAGGTGGAAAAATTAAATCTTTTAAGCCCAAGATTCCTCATCACGACATTTGTTTGCAGAGCCTCACACTTTACTCAGTCCTTTGCCTGTCTTATCTCCCGGTTCTTTTACAACAACCAGGAAATTTATTTATTGATTTATTTATTATGTATTTGAGGGCTGGTGGAATGGCACAGTGGTTAAAGCATTTGCCTAGCAAGCACAAAGTCCTGAGTTCGATTCTCCAGTAGCACATAAACCAGGTGCGGTGGTGCAGGCCTGTAATCGCAGCGCTCAGGAGGGTGAGACAGGAGAATTGCCATGAGTCCAGGACCAGCCTGGGCTACAGTAGAGCAAAATGCTGCCTTAGAAATAATACTTTGACTTTTGAATTTTATTCTAGAAATCTAACATTTTGTGAAAACTTTTTTTTTGGGGGGGGGGGGGCAGGGAATACAGGGTCTTGCTTAGTAGAGTGGTCCAAGCTAGTCCTGAACTCATGTAGGTCAGGCCCGGCCTAGAAATCATGGCAATCCTCCTCTCTCAGCCTCCAAGTGCTGGAATTACAGGCCTGCGCCACCACACCTAGTTCATGTGGTACTAGAGAAATCGAACCCAGGGCCTTGCACTTGCTAGGCCAGCGCTCTTCTGAGCTACGCGCCCAGCCCATGTGAAGCTATTTTATTGTAGCTACTGCAACTTAAGGCTTCTGTGACAGCTCAGGGAACTAGTTAAGGAGTCTGGGGTAAAATCTAAAATTAAAGCCCAATGGACTGAGGACATAGCTCAGTGGTTAAAGTACTTGCCTACCATGCACAAGATCCTGGATTTGATTCCCCAGCACCACATGTAGATTAGCTGGCATGGTAATGTATACTTGTAATTTAGTCTTTGGGGACTGAGGTTGGAGGACTGCCATGAGATCTGGGCCAGTGTGGGCTCCATAGTGAGTTCAGGACCAGCTTGGGCAACTCAGTGAGACCCTGTCTCAAAAAAAAGTAGGGTAGAAGGGTACTGAGGATATAGCTTCATGAGAAGGCCTGGGGTTTAATCCCCAGTATCAAATAAATACTTAAAGAAATAGTGAGCTGGCTTGATGGCACAGTCCTTTATCCTAGCACTCTGTGAGGCTGAAGCAGGAGCCCAGCATGGGCAAACTAGGGATTTATTTAGCAAGACACTGTGTCAAACTGGACTAGGGATGTAGCTTAATATGAAGGCCCTGAGCTTAGTTCCCAGTACCACAAAAAAAAGGCAGCCTGGCGTAGTGGTATATACCTGTAATCCTAGCACTCAGGAGGCTGACGTGAGAGAAAGGTAACTTGGAGCCTAGCCTGGATAACTTACTCACTTAATAAGACACTGTCTCAAAATCAAAAATAAGAAATGAGCTGGGAAGGCCCTGGACCACAAATGAATCTTTTAAAAACATGAATAATTTTGTGATCACATAAATAATAGATGTACATGGTTTGAAATCCAAAATGCAAGCTGATAGGACTAGGAGCATAGCACAGCAGTTAAAGTGTGTGCCTAGCAAGCGTAAGTCCCTCAGTTTGATTCCCCAGCACCACAGAAACCGGACATGGTGGCACACACTTGTAAT
The DNA here is from genome assembly GCA_004027205.1 of Ctenodactylus gundi. Lineage (NCBI taxonomy): Eukaryota > Metazoa > Chordata > Mammalia > Rodentia > Ctenodactylidae > Ctenodactylus > Ctenodactylus gundi. Next base: position 86,221 of record PVKB01002876.1, read on the forward strand.
CCCAGTACTTGAGAGGCTGAGGCAGGAGGATTGCTATTTGAGGCCTGGATTACAGAGCAAGAGCCCGTCTCAAAAAATAATAATAATAAGAGTATAGCTCTATGTGCTTGCCTAACATACACACAAACACACACACACACACACACATCCATAATCAACATCTCAGAACTGACTTGCAACCTAACAGTCACTAGACTAACACCAAAGAATCCTTTTTTGTGGTTTTTGAACTCTATTTATTTATTTATTTTTGAGACTTTTTTGATCATAGTGTAGATTGGTCCTGAACTCACTGTGTGGCCCAAGCTGGCCTCAAACTGCTGACAATATTTTACTGAGATTATAAGCATGCGCCACCAAGTCCAGCTGAGTTTTGAACTTTAAATGGATTTCTACCACATGTACTCTTTTTTTATTATCTAGCTTCTTCTGGCCTAAATTTCCTGTTCAGTCTTTGTGATATTCATATACTACTGCAAGTGGCCATAATTTGTTCATTCTTGTTGCTTTGTAGTATTTCACTGTATCTAAATTCTGTTTTTGTTTTGCTGTGTTTTGTTTTAAGAAAATCTTGCTTTGGAGTCCAGGCTGGTCCTGAATTCACTATGTAGCTCAAGCTGGCCTTGAACTCGAAACAATCCTCCTGCTTCAGCTTCCCAGTACTAGGATTATAGGCATGCTGTTGCCATGCTTGGCTAATTTTTAGGTAGTGTGGGGGGATTGAATCTAGGGCCTTGCACACTCCAGGCTAGTGCTCTAGTCATTGAGAACACCGCAATCCCAAGATTCTGGGGGTTTTGTTTATGTTTTTGAGACTGGGTCTCGCTGTGGAGTCCAGGCTGGCCTTGAACTCATGGCAATTCTACCTCAGTCTCCCAACTGCTGTGATTATAGCCATGTACCACTGTGCCCAGCCTACATGGTGCTGGGGAATCAATCTCAGGGCTTGAGCTTGCTAGGCAAGTGCTTTAACCTCTGTGCTATTCTTGCAGCCGCCTTAGATTCTGGTTTATGGCCACACAGTGTCTCTCTCTTTCTACTGCCCATATATGTACTTTTTTTTCCTGCAGAACTAGAGATCAAACTCAGGGCCTTTGCATTGAGCTATATCTGTGGCCTTATTTATTTATTTATTCATTTATTTTGAGACAGGATCTCACTGTGTAGCCCAGGCTCAGCCATAGGAGCAGGGCCTTGGGCATGCTAGGCAAACGCTCTAACCACTAAGTAATGCCCCAAACCCCTTGCTTAATTTTTTTTAAATTGTGAAGAAAACACCTTACTGGGAAAATTATAGAAGGGGAGAGAAGGATAGAAAGGGAAAGAAGGAGGGTAAAGCTTACGCTGGTCAGAGGGGGACCTGGAAATATGGGTTGCTGTCTGGCTTGACTTTAAAATGACTATTTTTGCTGAGTGCGGTGTGACTGCCGACAATCTCATTATTCTGGATGGTTGAGGCAGGAGGGTTGAAAGTTCAAACCCAACCTGTATAAATTCAGCGACCTGGCAAGAGATCTTGCATCAGAATTAAAAATAAGAAAGGGCTGGGGACGTGTGTGTGTGTGTGTGTGTGTGTGTGTGTGTGTGTGTGTGTGTTTTGGAGACAAGGTCTCTGTGGTCCAGTAGTCTAGTCTGTTCTGAACTCACTCTGTAGCCCAAGTTGGCCTTGAACTCATGTCCTCCTGCGCCCCAGCCTCCTGGGATTACAGGTGTGTGCCACCAAGCCCAATTTCTGTGTTGCTGGGGAATAAAACACAGGGCCTTGCATTTGCTAGGCAAGCCCTCCAACTGCTCAGCTATATCCTTAGCCTGGCAAATATCTTCTTGATTGCCCTCAATAGTTTTCTTTTATTGTAATTATCATCAAATGGCTGGAGGACTAGCATAGTGGTTAAGAGTATTTGCCTAGCAGGCTTAAAACGGAATTCTGTTTTTTTTTTTTTTTTTTTTTTTTTTGAGACAGGGTCTCACTCTATAGCCCAGACTGGCCTCGAGCTCAGGGCTATCTTCAGCCTCCCAAGTGCTGGGATTACAGGCATGTACCACCGTGCCCAACTTTCTTTGTAGAATTTTTTTTTTTTTTTTTGAGACAGGGTCTCTCTCTGTAGCCCAGGCTAGTCCTGAACTCACTATGGAGCCCAGGCTGGCCTTGGACTCATGGCAATCCTCCTGCCTCAGCCTCCCAAGTGCTGGGATGACAGGTGTGTGCCACCATGCCTGGCTTCTCTTTGTAGAATTCTTACATGGATGTAATCGTCATTGCCAGTAGGAAGCAGGTTATCAGTCTTAACTGCATCAGCAAAAGGGCCAAAAGTTTAGGTTGTGGATAGCAGACATGTAGTGCAATATGACTCTTTTTCCTCCGTGTAAATAAATGGCCTGTGAAAGGTGACCGGCACAGGGTATGGAGGTCAGGAAGCATGAGGGCTTGAGTGGAAAGGCAGCCAAGTCCTTGGTAAGGGGGACCACGTTCCACAGTCCTTATACCTCAGGTTCCCCAGTGTTCAGATTGCAGGCATGTGCCACCAAACCCAGCTACAGGTAAGACACTCTGAAAATCAGTTAGCACTTATCTGTGGATCAAGCTAGATCAAAGCCTGTTTGGGTATGACTCTGCCTTGTGGTATGTGAGTTATTTATCAACAAAGGCACTGCCCTGTTTATTCTGGACAATCCACCTTAGACTACAACTTCACCTGTTTTTATTTCACGAGGCATAATGCAATTAACATAACCTGCTATCTTGAATATCTGAAATCAAAATTTTTGTAGCCCATTTAGAAGAAAAAGAAGAAAGGGAGGGTTGGAGGTACAGTGCAGTGGGAGAGCACTTGCCGAGCACACACAGGCTCTGGCTCCAATCTCCAAGACCATGAAGAAAATTGAAAAATCAGAGGTAGAAGTGTTCAAACTCTACCCATTCATGGTGGTTTGGGTCTGCAATCCCAGCATTCTGGGGGGTTGAGGCAGAAAGTGAACAAGTTAGAGCCTCGGATAGGCAAACTTAGCAACTTGGTGAGACACCATCTCAAAATAAAAACATAAAGTGGGCTGGGGTGTAACTTAATGCAATCCCTAGTACAAAAAAAAAAAAGAACAAGAACAGAAAAGGCCAGAAATGTATGTAGGTTTAGAGTCCCTGGGCTTGATCCCCACAACCACAAAAAACAAAACAAAACAAACAAAAAAAAAAACGAGGAGGAGGAGGAGGAGGAGGAGGAGGAAGAAAGACAGGCGGACAAACAAAAGGAACTCACCGTCATCTTGAGCTCGCGACATACCTATGCAAATTTATGGGGAAGCCTGCGGGGACTGGATGAGTCTGCAAAAACAAAAACCTGGATTGTTCAGTCCAAAAGGGTAGGGATAGGAGTGAGATGGGAAATGACTTTCCTACTCCTCAGTGCCCTAGGTTGGTCACAGAGATGAGGTTGTTCTTCTTGCATGATCGAGATCTACACGTTCAGTGGACTTGCTGGCACAGGCCAGTAATGCTAGCACTATAGGAGACTGAAGCAGAAGGATCACAAGTAAGCATAATCCTGTTTCAAAATCAAAAATAAAACCGAGCGGAGGATATAGCTAAATGTGAAGGTCCTAGGTTCAATCCCCCATACTACCAAAACCAAACAAAAAAGCCTACATATCCAGGGATTGGGGTGTGGCTCAATGGTAGAGAATTTGCCTAGCATGTAGAAGGACCTAGGTCCCATCCCCAGCACTAAAGAAAAAAGAAAGGAAAATTTACACATTCAGAGGCCAAACAAAACTTTCAGAATGAAATCAGCAAGACTTTGCCAAGTGTTTCCTTCAAGGCTACCAAGAGAATGTGGCTGGGGCATAGCTCAGTGATTACAGTGCTTGCCTGTGGATCAGTCCCCCAGCACCACATCCTACCCAGGCGTGGTGTGATCTCAGCATCTGGGAGTCTGAGGGAAGAGGATTGCCATGAGTCCAAGGCCAGCCTAGGCATACAAGTGAGTTCAGGACCAGCCTGAACTACAGAGCAAGACCCTCGGGTGTAGTGGCGCACACCAGTAATCCCAGCACTCAGAAGGCTGAGGCAGAAGGATTGCCAAGAGTTCAAGTCCTGTGTTCCATAGTAAGTTCTAGACTATAGAGCAAGACCTTGTTTCAAAAGAAAAAAGAAAAAAAAAAAAGCATTGCAGTATAACATTGGGCCAAGTGGCACAGGCCTATTATCCTCACACTCTGAGAAGCTAAAGCAAAAGGATCCCAAATTTAAGCCCAGCCCAGACATACTCGCAGTTTAAGAAGACACTGGCTCAAATAAATAACAAAAAAAGGTCTAGAGGGGCTGAAGGAATGGCTCAGTGGTTAAAGTGCTTGCCTAGCAAGCGCTAAGTACTAGAGTTTGATTCCCTAGCACCAAATAAACTGGGCGCGGTAGTGCATGCCTATAATCTCAGCACTTGAGAGGCTCGCACAGGAGGATTGCGGTGAGTTCAAGGACAGCCTGAGCTCTATAGTGAGTTCGGGACCAGCCTGGGCTATAGAGCGAGACTCTGTCTCAAAAAAAAAAAGGTCTAGAGATGTAGCTTGGTGTGAAAACTGAGTTTAGTCCCAGTGCCCTCCTTCACACACACACAAACAAATAAAATGGTATGGTGGCACACACGTAGGTTCTCAACACCCTGGAAGCTGAGGTAAGAACATTGCCATGATGGGACGCCAGCCATGGGAAGCCAGCCAGTCTGGACTACATAGTGAGGACCAGCCTGGACTGCAGAGTGAAACCCTGTCTCAAAAAGAAAAAAAAAATTGTAGTATGTGAACTGGGCATCGTGAGTTATGACTGAAACACTAGTCCTAGGAGGCTAAAACAGGAGGATCATGAGATTCTGGCCAGCCTCGGCTATACAGCAAGCTCAAAAACAGACTGCACATAAAGAGACCCTATCCAAAAACAAAACAAACAAACAAACAAAAAAATACAAGGGCTGGAAGAATAACGTAGCAGTTAAAATGTTTGCCTAACAAGCACTAGACACTGAGTTTGATTCCCCAGTACCGCATTAAACTGGGTGTGGTAGTACACACCTGTAATCCCAGCATTAGGAAGGCTAAGGAGGGAAGATTGCCATGAATTCAAGGCCAGCTTTGGCTACACAGCAAGTTCAGGACCAGCTTGAACTACAAAGTGAGATACTGTCTCATTAAAAAAAAAAAATAAAAAAGCTGGGACGGTGAAAGCCCCAGGTTCAACCTCTAGTACTGTGAGTGAGAGCTAGTGACTCATTTTCTTTTCTTATTTTTAATTTAAAAAGTTTTTTTTTTGAAATAGGGCCTCACTCTAGTCCAGGCTGTCCTGAACTCACTATGTAGTCCAGCTGGCCTCAAACTCACTGCAATCCTCTTCCTGCCTTAGCCTTCTGAGGGCTGGAATTATAGGCATGCATCACCATGCCTGGATTACATGGTGCTGGGGAATTGAACTCAGGGTCTGGTGCTTGTTAGGCAAGCACTATAGCCACTGTACTATTCCTCCAGTCCCCAAGTGGCTCATTTCATGTGATGCTACATAATGGTCATCAGCTTGACCCTGGATCAATCCAACTTGAGCAAATCACCTTTTTGCCTTATTGATATAGGGGACTCCCTTAGCTTTCATCTGAGAAGACTGTGAGACTCTACCAATTAGAAGGTAAAGGGGAAAAAAAGGCAGAGGGAAGGACTTGCAAATTTGGGATAATAAGATTTTACCTGCAATATTTTGGTGTGCCTGCCACCTGTTTATGGAACAGTTACCTACCTTGTAAGGTTGTTATTAAAAGTCTTATTTTTCTGTCATCTGTGGTTCACTGTCCTTTTTTTTGTTTAGACAAGTGAACCACATTTTGGGGCCTCATCCCTGATTTACATGCCCACTAGAAAGGGATCCTGTGATAGAGGGGAAGGAAAGCCCTGTCTGGTTTTTCAGGAAGCCCCTTCTGCTTGGGAGGTCCAACTTTTGATTGTTATATTTGAAGACAATAAAGATGATGCTGGAAAAAGTGCCTTGGCCAACTTGATAACTTCATGAATGGACCATGATAGGAAAAATTGTGCTATAAAGTACTACCTTGAGGGTCAGGATGTGCAGTGATGGAATGTGATTATTGTGGTTGGATCTGGAACATCCCCCAAAAGTCTCATGTATTTAGATATTAAGGATTATCTATGGATCCATGTGCTGTTGGGAGATTGGGGCCTGGTCTGGAGGGATGGATTGCAGACATGTAGATGGGATTACAGGCATATGATGGTGGCTTATCACACCTTCCACCCCTGGAAGGTGGAACACTGAGGCTGGACCATGGGCGGATCACTGGGATGGACCTGGAAGGATATATAAGCTGCTTCCTACCTTCCTTATGGGACTAGACTCAACTTGGCCTTGACTTGGCTTCTTGTTAGTGATGTCATGAGGAGCCGCCTCTGCCTCTGCCATGTACCTCTACTGTTGCCAGCCGCCCCTGAGTGGATTGTGACCTTCTAAAACTGTGAACTAAAACAAACTTTTCTCCTCTGATTTGTGGATGTCAGGTCTTGAGTCACAACAATGAAAAAGTAACTAAGATAGTGAGACTGGAGAAAAGAGCTTTCAAGAAATCTCCAGTACAGGGCATTGAGGACTTTGGCTAAACCCAGAACCAAGATTACCAATTGGTTTGAGGGTGGGAAATAAAATTTCTAGGCCCAAGAAACCAAGAAAAGGGGAAATAAGGATTTTCCCTCTGACATTCCCCTAGGTTGTGTACTGGGGGAATGGTAAGGGTTTGAGGTGATGGCACGCATACACAGCATATAGGAGAAACCTCCAGTGAGACAGAGTGCAGTGCCTCAGGGATTGGTACCTGAGAAACCTCCAGGGTGTTGGAGCCTGGGGGTGTGGGAAAAAGCAAGGAAAAAAACAACAGGTGATTAAATACTATTGCTTTATCTGGCCCAAAGTCCCAATTCAGAAACCTTCAGTCTCTTGGCCTGGATTTGCCTTGGACAAAGATGGGGTGTATCAAGCCATAATTTTGCTTTTATTTGTAGGAACTTTGAAGGTATTTTGTTGCAACTATTATTTTTATGTGCAAAAGTAGAAATCCTCGGCAATGAGGTAAGAGATAAGGAGTGGCAGTGTACTTGAATTAGGATCTAAAAGCGTATAAAAGTGTTGAAATTTGGCTAGTATATCTCATGTGTTTTGTTTGTCTGCCTGTTTATTTGTATTTTAATTGTCCTCGGGTACAGGGAATCACTAGAGAAAGCCCCCTTGATGGAAAAAAGAAGAAAAGAAATCAGGTGCATAACAGGCTGGTAACTTCGGCAGGTCTCCAACCTCTGGGGTTAAAAGAAACTTTTTTTTTTGAGACAGGGTCTCCCTCTGTAGTCTCAGGTGGCCCTAAACTCACTATGTAACCCAGGCTGGCCCTTCTTCTCAGCTTCCTGAGTGCTGGGACCATAGGCATATGTCACCATACCCTGCTTATGGTACTGTGGAATTGAACTCAGGGCCTTGTGCTTTCTAGGCAAATGCTCTAAATGCTGAGCTATCCCCACAGCTCCAAGAAACATTCTTCATTAGTAATGAGAAATGAGCATCTGATAGCTTTGTCTACTGTTAAACTTATTGAGTTACAGTTGCCTAAGTGTAAGCAGGTCTATTTGTGATTCAATGACAATGTTTTCTAGGTTAAAAATTCTAAAATTATTCTTCAGGCTTTTTTTTGGGGTTTTTTTGAGACAGGATCTCACTCTGTCATGCAGGCTTATCCTGACTCACTATGTAGTCCAGACTGACCTTAAAATCTTAGCAATCCTTCTGCCTCAGCGTCCCAAGAACTAGGAATACAGGTGTGTGCCACCACACGTCGCTTATATGGTGCTGTGTACTTGCTAGCTGGGCACTTTAACAACTGAGCTACACCCCCAGCCCTATTCTTTAGTATTTATATGTATGTATATCAATGCTATTAAAACTTACAGATTTGTTAAATATGAAGTTATATGATGGTAATTATACTGCTGAGCCATGAATTTTAAACTTTGCTTCAAAGGTAAAGGGTAAACTAGTCATATGGCAGGATTTATCTAGGCCTCAAACATGACTCTTCAGAAAATTAATTTCTCACCAAAATGGTTTGGAAGGTTGGCTACACCTGTGCTTTAAGTTCTTACAAAGGACATAGAGGCATCCATATCTACTTAAGATAAATGAGCATATGGGCCAATCAGTTCTGTTATTCTGATTGGGTTAAATACTAAAAGCTTTTGCTAAATGTAGATCTGTATAGTCTCTGCTTCTTAAATATTGATAGGTAATGTATCAGAGTTCAATTTATGTGTTTGATCTGTTCTCTGTAACAGTGTAAAGCTCATTTGAAAGAAGCATTTTTATTTTTGGTAACATACTTTGTGTTGTTGTCTTGGGTTTTAAATACATAATAACACAATAAGTATTGATTTCTTGACTCGTGGCTTTCTCCAAAGTCTGTTTTAAGAGCTAGAGGAATAACACAGCAGTTAAAGCGCTTGCAGGCAAGAGTAAGGCCCTGGATTTGATTCCCCAGCACCACATAAACTGGGTGTTGTGCTGCATACTTGTAACCAGCCTGGACTACAGAGCAAGACTCTGTCTCACAAAGCAAACAACCAAAGTCTGTTTTGAGGTTCCATTTCATAATATAAATCACTGCTTTGTAGTTTTTTAATGTAACATGCCCCTTTTTTGGAGGGGGTCTAGTCTGGTTCTGAAAACTGTGTAGCCCAGGCTAGCCTTGAACTCATGGCAATCCTCCTGCCTCAGCCTTCCTAGTGCTGGGATTGTAGGTCTGCACCATAAGGTGCAGCTAATATGTGGTGCTGGGGAATTGAATCTTCAGGCTATTGAATCTACTAGGAATGCACTCTACATGCTGAGCTACTCCTCCAGTACAACAGGCCTTATTCTAAAAATATGTGCCTCAAAATACACAGTGCCTCACAGACTGAAATCAGCAGTATGGAAACTAATGCTACGTGCTACTAATGCCTGAAAACAAGAGGAGAAACTACACTATGCTCAGACACTATAGATTTCAAACAAAATCATTCAGAAGACACAAAGAGGAACATTATAGACAGGTAAAATTAAACCATCCAACAGGAAGGGCTCACAATTATAAACATAAATGCACCCTATGTAAGTGTACCCAACTACATAAAACAGAAACTAGTTGACATAAAGGACCATATAGACCCCAACACAGTCATGCCAGGGGACTTCAATCACCCACTCTCACAAACAGACAGGTCAACCAAACAAAAAAATGAACAGAAAATATCATAGCTAAATCACGCCACGGAAGAAACTAACCTAACAAACATTTATACAGTGTCCTATCCAATGTCAACAGAATACTACTTTTTTCAGCAGCACATGGGGCTTTTTCCAAAATAGACCATATCCTTGGACATAGACATGCTTAAATAAATACAAAAGAATTGAAATCATTCCCTGCATACTTTCAAATCATAGTAAAATTAAACTAGAAATCAATAACAAAAGACACTGCACACACTACACAAACATACGGAGATTGAATAATACATTATTGAATAAGCGATGGATCACAGATGAAACCTAGAAAGGATTCAAAAACTTCCTAAAGCCAGGTAACAATGGAGCACATCATACCAGAACCTATGGGACACAATTAAGGTAGTCCTAAGAGGGAAATTTAGAGCTATGAATGCACATATAAAAAAATAGAGCCATCTCAAATTAATAGTCTAATGATGCAGCTCATGCTCCAAAAGAAACAAGAACAAGCCAAATTCAAAATCAGAAGAAAGAAAATTATAAGAATCAGTGCAGAGATCAATGAAATTGAAACTAAAAAAAGAAAACTACAAAAGATCAATGAATCAAAAAACTGGTTCTTTGGAAGGATGAATAAGACTGATAAATCTCTAGACAAACTCGCCAAAAGAAAATAAAAAAGTTCACGTCCATGCAACTAGAAATGAAAAAGATAAAATCACAACAGACACTGTTGAAATCCAAAGGAGTATAAGAAATTACTTGGAAAACCTGCATTCCGGGGACTGGAGAAATAGCTCAGCAGTTAAAGAGCCTGCTTAGCAAGCTCAAAACCCTGGGTTCAGTTCCCCAGCACCACATTAAGCCTGACATGGTGGCACATCCCTGTAATAATCTCAGCACTCAGGAGCCTGAGGCAGGAGGATTGCTTTTAGTTTGAGGCCAGCCTGGGCTCCATAGTGAGTTCAGGACCAGCCTGAACTACAGAATGAGACCCTGTTTCAAAAACAAACAAACAAACAAACAAACAAATAAACAAAAAACTATATTCCAATAAATTCAAGAACCTGGAAGAAATGGGTATTTTCCTAGACATATATAAGATACCAAAATTGAACCAAGAAGACATTAAAAAAAAAACCCTGAGCAGAGCAATAAATAGTGATGAAATTGAGATTGAGGCAGTAATAAAGGATTTACCAACAAAGAAAAGCCCAGGAACTGATGGATTCACCACAGAATTTCATGAAAACTTTACAGAAGAGTTAGCACCAATGATCTTTAAACTCTTTCATGAAATTGAAAGAGAGAGAACTACTCAACTCCCTTCAGGAAGCAAGTATCACTTTGATCCCCAAACCAGATAAAGACCCAACAGAGAAAGAAAACTACAGGCCAATTTCCCTAATGAAATAGATGCAAAAATCCTCAGAAATATACTTGTAAACAGAATGCAACAAATTATTCAAAAGATAATACATCATGACCAAGTTGGTTTCATCCAAGGATGCAAGGCTGGTTCAACATACCTAAATCAACAAATGTAATATACCACATTAATGAAAGCAAGGACAAAAATCACATGATTATCTCAACAGATGCAGGAACAGGTTTTGACAAAATACACCATCAAAACTGATGAAAATAGGTATGGAAAAATCTTACCTCAAACTAACAAAAGCAATTCATGGCAATCCTATGGCCAACATCATCCTAAATGGGGAAAAACTGAAAGCACTTCTCCTTAAATCAGGCACAAGACAAGTGTGTCCATTCTCAGCACTTCTATTCAGCATAGCACTCTAAACCTTAGACAGAGCAATCAGGCAAGAGTATGGAATAAGGGGAATCTGCATAGGAAAAGAAGAAGTCAAGCTATCCTTATTTGCAGATGACATCATCCTTTATATATAAATCCCCTAAAACTCCACTACAAGACTCACAGAACTATTAAACAAATGCAGCCAAGTTGCAGGACATAAAAAACCAATACACAAAAATCAATAGCATTCCTCTATAGCAACAATGAAAACACAAAGAAAGAGATCAGAAAAACAATCCCATTCACAGTTAACTCAAAGAAATATATCTAGAAATTAACCTAACTAAGAAGTGAAGTTCTCTATACTGAAATCTATAGTACTCTGAAAAAAGAAATCAAAGAGTATTTTAGAATATGGAATGACATCCCCTGTTCCTGGATAGGCACAATCAATGTTGTCAAACGGCCATACTACCTAAACTGATATACAGATTCAATGCAATCCCAATCAAGATACCAACAGAATTTTTCATAGAACTAGAAAAATGACATGAAATCTTATATGGAAAAAAAGAGGCCCAGGATAGCCAAAACAGCCTAAGCAACAAACCAATAGTAGGAAGAATCAAAAATACCATCTATCAAATCATGTTACAAAGCATCAATAATAAAAGCCGCATGGAACTGGCACAAAAACAGACAGGTGGATCAATGGAACAGAACTGAGGATGCAGAGACAACCCCAAGTACCTGCAGCCACCTGATCTTTGACAACAGGGCCCAAAACATACACTGGAGTAGACAGCCTCTTCAACAAATGGTTCTGGGAAAACTGGCTAGCCACATGCCAAAGAATGTAACTAGACCCACATCTCTTACCATGTACCAAAATCGAATCAAAATGGATCAAAAACCTAAACACTAAAGTGGAAATGCTGAACTTGGTGGAAGAAAAAATAGGCAAAACCCTTGAAGATTCAGGCAAGGTCTTTCTCAAAATACCCGAAGCTCATGAGATAACAAGAAGAACAAACAAATGGAATTATATCAGATTAAAAAGGTTCTGCACAGCAAAGGAAACAATCAATAGAGTGAAGAGGAAACCAAAAGAATAGGAAAGAAGTTTTTGCCAGCTATTCCTCAGACAGAGGACAATTATCAAGAATATGCAAAGAACTGACAAATCTAGACCTTCCAAAATAGAAGATCCAATCAAGAAATGGGCAATTGGAAGAAATATACAGATCTCAGAAGCAGTCCAAATGGCTAGTAAGTACATGAAAAAGTGTACAGCATCTTTAGCCATCAAAGTAATGCAAATCAAAACAACACTGAGTTTCCGTCTAACTCCAGTAAGAATGGCTGATATTAAGAACTCAAAGAACAAGAGCAGGCGAGTGTGTGGGGAAAAGGCATCCCTCCTACTTTGTTGGTGGGACTTTAAATTGGTACAAATACTATAGAAAGCAGTATGGAGATTCCTCAAAAGACTGAAAATAGGGGCTGGAGGAATGACAGTTAAAGTGCTTGCCTTGGATATGCAAAGCCCTAAGTTTGATTCCCTAGCACCACATAAAGTCGGGCATGGTGGCATGTAATCCCAGCATTTAGGAGGCTGAGGTAGGAAGATTGCTGTAAATGTGAGGCCAGCTTGGGCTCCAGAGTGTGTTCAGAACCAGCCTGGAACAAGACCCTGTCTCAAAACAGAACAAAACAAAGCAAAACAACCCCCTCCCAAAATAATTATACATGTGTATCCATGCTTAATTTTTAAATTTTTATTGGTTTGAGACAGGGTCTCACTTTGAGTTCAGGCTCATCCTGAATTCACCGCGTGGCCCAGGCTAGCCCTGGACACATGGCAATCCTCTGTCTTGTCTTTCTGAGTGCTGGGAGTACAGGAGTGAACCACTATGCCTGGCTTTGTGGTGCTGGGGAATCGAATTCAGGGCTTTGACCTTGCTAGGCTTAAGACTTAAGACTTTGAGCTGTTCCTTCAGCCCCACTTACCCAAAAATAGAGCAACACAATTTATAATAGCCAAATCTTGAGGGTTGAAGGAATAGCACAGTGGCTAGAGTATTTGCTTTGCAAGTACACAGGTCCTGAGTTTGACTCCCCAGCACCACATAAACCAGGCACGGTGGCACATGCCTGTAATCCCAGCACTAGATAGGCTGAGGCAGAAGGATTGCCATGTGTTTGAGGTGAGCCTGGGCTACATAGTGAGTTCAGGACCAGCCTGGACTGGAGAGTAAGGCCTTGTTTAAAAAAAAAAGGTTGGGGTTGGGGGGAGACAAGGGGTGGAGTAATGCACAGTGGTTAGAGCACTTGTCTAATCACAAAGCCCTGAATTTGACTTCCCAGCACCACAGAAGCTGGGCGTGGTGATGCATGCCTGTAATCCCAGCACTTGAGAGGCTGAGGCAGGAAGATTGTCCTAAATCCAAGGCTAGCCTTAACTACATAGTGAGTTCAGGACCAGCCTAGACTATGGAGTGAGACCCTGTTTCAAAAAATAAAAAAATTAAATTAAAAAAGAAGAAAGAAAGAAAAAAAGCCAAATCTTTCAAGAAGCTAACGTGTCCAACAACAGATGAATGGACCAAGAAGATAGGGTATATTTATGCAATGGAGTACTACTCTGCCATAAGGAAAGACAAATTTGAGTCATTTGTTGGAAAATGGATGACCCTTGAGACCATTATACTTAGCAAAATGAATCAGACACACAAGGTCAAGTAGCATGATATCTCCAAATATGAGAAAAACAAACCATAAAAAAGGTAAAAGAGAGATGGAAGAAAGAAGAAGATAGAGCTTGTGGAGATGGAAAGGGAATGTTAGAAGAGATTGAGGAGATGGTAAGAGGAAAGGGATAAAATAGTAAATTTTAAAAATTTTAAAATTAGGGATGGAGGAATGGCTCAGTGGTTAAAGTGCTTGCCTAGCAAGTGTTAAGTCAAGCACTAAGTACCTGAGTTCAGTCCCCAGCATCACATAAGCCAGGCATGGTGTCACATGCCTGTAATCACAGCACTCGGGTAGCTGAGGCAGGAGGATTGCCATGAGTCCAAGGGCCAACCAGGGCTCCATCGTGAGTTGAGGACCAGCCTGGGCTACAGACAGAGACCTTGTCTCAAAAAAGAAAGAAAGAAAGAAAGAAAGAAAGAAAGAAAGAAAGAAAAGAAAAGAAAAGAAAAGGTCAAGCAAAAGTTATGCTAGTATCAGAGTTTGCCAACTACAGTAGACTGTGAAACATCCCCCATCATCTTTATTTATTTATTTATTCATTTATTTATTTATTTATTTATTTTGGTTACAGGGTCTCTCTCAGTAGTTTGGGTTGATTCCAACCACTATGTAGTCCAGGCGGGCCTCAAACTCACAGCAATCCTCCTGCTTCGGCCTCTTGATTACTGGGATTACAGGCGTGTACCACCATACCCGAGCTCCCCATCTCGGTTTGCAAAGGCAAGGTGGAAAGTTGGGGCTTTTCCGAGGACTGATTCTCCCCATCTTCCCCAGGCCAGATTTAAGACTCAGTCTTTGTCTGTAGAAAATTCTACAAGGTAAGTTTGTCTCAACCCAGCCAACTATCTGATTGTGGGAGGAATCAAACAACCAAAGGTTAGAGTATAATTGCCTGGACTTTATAGACTATCAGACCAAGGTCCAGCTGGGCAATTGGTAAAAGGCATTGGGGGGGGGGGGGGGTTTGGGGGGTATAGCTCAGCATTAGAGCCCTTGCCTAGTAATCACAAGGCCCTGGGTTCGATTTCCCAGCACTATATAAACCAGGTGCAGAGGTGCACACTGGTAATCCCAGCACTCAGCAGGCTGAAGTAGGAGGATTGCTCTATATTCGAGGCCAGCCTGGGCTATATAGGGAGCCCTGGACTACAGAGAGAGAGAGAGAGATTCTATGTCACAAAAAAGAGAAAAAAAGAATTAGGACAGCACCAGGAAAGGATTTGGGACTGTCAGCACATGAGATATTTTATGGATTGCCACTTAGGCAAGGGCTTAGACCTTCCGAACATTGAGACCAAAGGTAAGTTTCTCAGGAACTACTGGACCCCAGCTAAGGCAGTATATCAATTCCAAGGATCATACGTGCTATCTGTTTCTTCTACTTTATCTTCCTTAAAGCTAAAGAAACTTCTTGCCCAAACACCTCTGGAAGGTGTTTGAGGTCTGGCATCCTGGTACTAATCAAGACCTGGCAATTCAAACGAATTGGGAAGGATCTTGCCCAGTGCTCCTAGCAACCAAGATGGTTACAATGATCAGTAGTTGCCCACCCCGACTGCACAAAATTGACAGTATGAAGGTCATAATGTCGTTCGCAGGCCTTATAATAAACATTCTCTGCATCTTTATCATAAATGTCACAGAAACCACCTCCATGGTTCCCCTTAACATTCAACTTGATGCCTGCCTTGCCTTCCCTCACAGAGACTTAACTAACCAGCGTGAGCTACAAAAGGCTGAGATCTACATGGAAAAATGATCCCGCTAAGGGAGCTATAAAAAAGATAAAAGATTGACAGAGACCATAAAAATTAAGGCTAGCTATGGGAAAGCAAACACGTGGCTGGAATGGATGAAACTTTCTGTCCACACCCATAATAAGAGCAACTGTTAGGCTTGCACAGTAGGGAAGTAAGAAGCTCAAGCCATCCCATTTCCTGTCAGATGGGCCTCACACACTATGAGCACGGAGTGCATATCTCTCTTTCAGGACAGCAAGGCCAGGGCTAATAAGTCTTGTTGAACCCTGTCATTGTTGTCCCCAGCTATTGGGGACCCATGACAACCCACCCCCCAAGATCATCAAACCTCCAGTCTCTGACACTGTCTGTACCTCATCCTCTCCAGGTGGGAGGGAAAGCTAAAGTTCATGGGAAACGTGTCTCAATATCATAAAGACCAGTCCTGTGAGGGGCTAAGCAAACAGTTTGCTCACTGCGCCCCAAGCAGATGTCTGATGGTACTGTGGTGGGCCACTGCTTGAGATTCTCTTGGCTGATGGGAGCGGAACCTGTACTTTGGTCCAGTTGGTTATTTCACCCTGACATACCAACCCCCTCAGCCTTCTAGAGCCCTGACCTTATCTTGGGCTAAGAGAGAGCTCACAACTTGTGGTGGCTCACTCTACCCAGTGTGTATATAGATGCTTTTGCAGTCCCTCAAAGTGTTCCCAATAAATTCAAGGCCATAAATCAAATATCAACAAGATTAAAATGTTGTTTTGATGGTTCATGGTCAACAAAAATATTGAATGAATTATATCTATTATAACTGACAGAGATTCGTTAATTATTCGAGGCGTGCCATCCAAGGCATGTCGGAAGAGCTAGACGTAACCAGTAGGATAACACGGAAAACAGGTTAGCTTTAGATATATTAGCTAAAGCAGGGGTAATCTGTGTTATGCCAGGAGGCAATGCTGTACATTCATTCCCAACCACAGCCCCTACTGGACCTCTTACTAAGATCCTATGGGGATTATCTACCCTGGCCAATGAGTTAGCTGAAAACTGGTGTATTAATGATCCATTTATCAGTTGATTAAAAGACTGGCTTGGAAAATCAAAGGCAATAAATAACTTTTGCCTTAACTTCCCTCACCACAGTGGCTGGATTGCTGCCCCATGCTTTGTGTCTGGGCCTAGCCCAACGGCTCAGAGAGACAGCCTTAAGTAAACAGATAGGCACAGTATAACTTCCTGCTTTTGCCTGATAGGTCCCAACCGGAACCTGATGAGAACTGTTACTATCTGTAAACGGGAAAGGGGAAGGAATTTTAAGTGATAGAGAGTGGCTTTTTTTTTTGGCAACTGGGTCTTGCTGATCTCAATCTAGTTAAGGCTGGTCCTAAACTCAAGACAATCCTCCTGTCTCAGCCTCCTGAGTTCTGGGATATAGGTGTGTGCCACCATACTCAGCTTGGGTGGTGCTGGGGAATAGAACCCAGAATCTTTTTGTGTGTGTGCTACTGAGGATTGAGCTGAAGGCCTCTGTACCCAACTATATCCCCAGCTCATTTTTTACATTAAGGAAGGGTCTTACTAAATTACCCAAGTGGGACTTGGATTTGTGTTCCTCTGTCTCAGCCTCCCAAACTGCTAGGATTACAGGCATGCACTGAGCACGCCTTACTCCTTTTTTTTTTTTTTTTTTTGAGACAGAGTCTCACTTTGTAGCCCTGGATGGCCCTTAACTCACTATGTAGCCCACGCTGGCCTTGGCCTCATGGCATTTCTCCTGTCTCAGCCTCCCAAGTGCTGGGATTACAGATGTGCGCCACCATACCCAGCTTTATGTGGTGCTGAAGAATCAAACTCAGGGCCTTGCACTTGCAGGGCGAGTGTTTTAACCACTGTCCCATTGTGCCATTCCTCCAGCCCCAGAACCAAGAGTCTTGTGCTTGCTAGGCAAGCATGTCAACTGCTGAGCTCTGCCCCAGCCACGTGGCTCATTTTCGTGTGATGCTGTACAATGATGACCACCTTGGCCCTGAAAAAATACAATTGAAGTAAATCACCTTTTTGCCTTATGCGTTTAGGGAGCTCCCTTAGATTTTATCCAAGAGGACTATGAACGCTGTCAATCAGAAGGCAGAGAGAGGGTGTACCAATCCATTGCTTTGGACTAAGTTTTTGCACAGATCAGGCTAAAAATTAAAAAGAAGTCACTTGTGCTAAAGATCACTGTCACCAAGCTGCAAATGAGCAGTTCATCCAGGGCTGGGGGCATAGCTCAGGGGTCAGAGCACTTGTACCAAGCACGAGGCTCTGGGCTTACTCCCGAGAGTCACATAAAGCCAGGTGTAGTGGCACATGCCTGTAATCCCAGCACTTAGGAGGCTGAAGCAGGAGGACTGCCTGAGCTACATAGGAGCTCAGGACCTGTCTGAACTACAGAGTGAGAATTTATTACCAAAGAACAAAACAAACAAATAAAAACAACAACAACAACAACAACAAACCAAACCCAGTTGATCCAAACTTCTAAAAAAAACAAGATCACAGATAATTTCCTAAATTTCAACTGGTATAATAGTGAAGTCTCCTCTGTATTAATTCTTACACAAAGCCAGGTCCAGGGATACAGGCCGGTAATCCCAGCACTCTGAGAGGTTGAGACAGGAGGATAGAAGTTTTAGCCCAGCCTGGGAAACTAAGCAAATTAGTGAGACCCTGCCTCAAAAAAATAAAAAGAGGCTGGGGCTCTAGCTCAGTGTGAAGGTCCTGGATTTAAACTTCTGCACACACACACACACACACACATGCACACATGCACACCACACATGCACACAAACTTCCTTGTAAATAAAAGGTGACCTGAAAAAAACAGATTTTGGTATTGTTTATTTACTTATGTATTTTTTTGAGACAAGGTCTTGCTGTAATAGTCCAGGCGGGTCCTGTACTTACTACGTAGCCCGTAGTGAGACTGGTCTCAAACTCACAGCAATCCTTCTGTCTTCAGGAGGCTGAGGCATAAGGATTGCTGTGAGTTCAAGGCCAGGCTGGACTACAGAGCAAGATACTATGTCAAAAAAAAAAATCCTGTTTTACTGTTGGGGTGCTGCCTCTGTTTTTTTCTTGGAGTTGTACTCAGTAAGAATTGAGTACATTGTCTTCAGTTACAATTTGACTTTTCACAGATGAGACCATAGTTTAATTTTGCTCCTGTTTGGGCTTCTGGCCTGGGGAAATTTTGTGGCCACTCTGAATTTTTGTTTGGAAGTTCCTCCAGACTGGTGACTGCTGCTGGACCTTGAAGTAAACAAATTCCAGAAGAGAGAAGGACCAGTAAGTCAGGGAAGTATGCAAAGAGTCAGCAGCAGGCGTGAGGATTGGAAGATTGAAACACAGCTCTGTCGGGCTGTACCTATGGTATGTGAGACTAACGAAATTTCCTCCTGGGTCTAGGAGACAACAACAACAAAAAAGTCTCTTTTCTGGGTTTTGGGAAACTAAGCAAAGTCTTACTTCTGGTTAAAAACTAACTGGGGATGCCTGATTAAAAATCAAATAAAATATAATAAAATAAAATAAAACCTATTTTAACTGCCAGTAGGTCAAAGCTGGTAGGCTGAGGATGTATCTGTCTAGGAAATCTGTTTTAAAGCAAAGGAGCTCCAAAAGGGAAATACATGTACATGGTTTGTGGGGCTTATTTATTTATTTTTGATAAGAGTTTTTCTCTATAGTCCAGGCTGGTCCTGAACTCACTATATAGCCCAGGATGGATTTCAACTCACAGAAATCCCCCTGCCTTGGCCTCTTCATGGTCTTGTGCATGGTAGGTGGTGAGTGACCTAATCACTGTGCAATTCCTCCATCCTATTATTTTTGATTTAAAAACAGGGTTCTACTAAGTTGCCCAAGCTAGGCCTGTGATCCTCCTGCCTCCGCCTCCACGTGCTAGGATAAAAGGCATGTGTCACCGTGCCCAGCTAATTTTTATGTTGTGCTGGGGGAATGAACCCAGGGTCTTGTGCATGGTAGGCAAGCGCTCTAACCATTGGGGTATGCCCCCAGCCCCTAATATTTTTTTGGTTGACTTACGTAAAACGTTTCTTGAGAGCTTGTTTGGAAGTTCTAGCAGGGGAGTGCAGCTACTCGTGTACCCTTGACCATAGACTGGCCCTCTTCTAGCAGGGAACGGGAGGGACGCACATGAAGCGGTGCGGGAGGAACGAGACACTCGCCTAGCCAGCCATATCAGCCCAGTCAACCCTGGCCATCAAAGGGGTGACAGATGTCACAGCCAGATTGCCCCCACAGCCTAAAACATCTCTTACACAGAGTTTTGTTTGTTTTGTCTTTTTGAGACCTAGTCTCACCATGTAGCCCAGGCTGGGCTGACAGCAACTCACCATGATTCTACCACAGCCTCCTAAGTGCTAAGATGACAGGTGTGCACCAGCTAATTGTTATGTGGTGCTGGGAAATGAACCCAGCAGCCAAGCACGCACGCACGTGCTCTGCAGGAGCTCTCCCTGAGTCATGCCCCAGCCCTTGGGGTAATTCCTAAGCTGCAATCATGGGATATATTTTCCTTCCCTGTTGCTGCTGACATCAACCTATTGTAATTTGTTGTTGGAGTGGACCTAAAGGTTAGCTGATAGCTAGCCACGATGTAGATGTAAACATCTGCAACCTGACACTAAGAAAAAGAAAGTGGAGAGAGATTGTGTGTGGTATGTTTTAGCTTTTGCTTTGTAGTTCTGGGTCCTTCACTCTGAGCAGCCACCCCAGCCAATTTATTTATTTATTTATTCATTTTGAGGAAAGGTGTCCTTGAGGCTCTGAGTTGTTCCTGCATTCAAGAGACTGATAGGAGGATTTCATGAATTTGAGGCCAGCCTGGGCTACATAGCAAATTTAGGACCAACCTGGACTACAGAGAGACCCTGTCTCAAAAAACAAAAACATAAGACCCTGTCTCCAAAAAAAGTTAAACTGCATGCTGGATGGCTAATAAATGCTATCTTTATACAATGTGTAATACAACTATAATACATGTTACTCTATCTGCTGACCAAGAAAAAAAAAACCTATTTATTTATTTATTTTTGAGATAGGGTCTTGCTCTGTAGTCCACGCTGTTCCTGAACTATGTAGCCTAGGATGTTCTTGAACTCATGGCAATTTTCCTGCCACAGACTCTCGAAGGCTGGGATGTGTGGGCATGTGCCACCATGCCTAGCTTATATAGTTCTGGAGAATCCAACCCAGGGCCTGTGTTTTTTAGGCAAGTGCTTTAACTGCTGAGCTATGCTCCTAACTCAAGAAAAAAATGTATATTTTAAAGAATTAAAAACTGTTAGGTTCAAGTTATCTTCAATCTTACAAATAAAAAAGTAAGCACACCTTTACCATTGCTAGGTTATTGAGATTGGAGGAATGGCACAGTGATTAAAGCATTTGCCTAGCAAGCACAGGCCCTCAGTTCAATTCCCAGCCCCCCATAAACTGGGAATGGTGGTGCACATCTTTACTCCTAGCACTGGGGAGGCTGATGCAGGAGGATTGTTATTAGTTTGTAAACCAGCCTGGAGTACAAATTGAGACCTTTGTTCTAAAAACAAAACAAACAAATAACAACATTGCTACATTATTGACTAAGAAGGATAATATTTAAGTTTAAATAGATAATATTTAATTTAAATAGATTAAAATGTCATCTATTCCGGTTTAATGTATTGATTCTCAAAAATAATCATTCAAAAAGATTTTTTGAGATAGGGTCTTACCCTGGCCTGTAGTCCAGGCTGGCTGTGAACTTACAACGTATCACAGGCTGGCCTTGAACTCACAGGCAATCCTCCTGCCTCAGCCCCCCGAGTTCTGGGGTTACAAGAGTGCACCACCATACCCAGCTTTTAAAAATAATCGTTAAATAAGTTGAAAATAAAATTATTGCTTATAGATACTTCTGCAGTAGATGGCATAAAAGGGACAATGGCACAGGTGGTGTTATGGTTTGGATCTGGAATGTCACTGAAAAGCCTGAGGTACTTAGAAGGTGATTTAATCAGATTTCCTGTGCTACTAGATGGTAGATCCTGGTGGGCAGGGACACGTCACTGGTGCATGACCTGAAAGAATATACTACCATCATTAGCTCTGCCCTTCTTCCTCACTCTGCTTTCTGTTGCTATATCGTGAACAGGTTTTCTCCAGCTAGGCACTCCACCACGTCCTTCTAACATTACAGGTGCCCATGAATGGGCTGAGAACTTTCAAAGCTAAAATAAATCTCTCCTCCAAGCAGGGTAGAGGGAGGACTTCTTTATAAGGAGGTAAAATAAGGGGAAGATAGGCCCTTGAACTCACTTTCTAGGTTGTCTCATTTCTCACTGATCTTTTAGGAATTCCTGGGATAAGGAATGTATACGTGGGGCCAGTGGAGTCAGGTCATTGACTAGAGACCATTTGGGTACAAACTGTCCAGGAATGCACCTGAAAAGTGTGACCCTGGGGAGTCTGGCTCCTTGGCCACCACAGATATAATACATTGATTAAAAAAAACAAGTCTTACCATCTCTAACTGAGGTGTTCTCTTTCTTTCTTTCTTTCTTTCTTTCTTTCTTTCTTTCTTTCTTTCTTTCTTTCTTTCTTTTTTTGAGACAGGTTCTCTTTCTGTAGCCCAGGCTGGTCTTGAACTCACTATGGAGCCCAGGCTGGCCTTGGACTCATGGAAAACTTCCTGCCTCAGCCTCCTGAGTACAAGGATTAGAGCATGCACCACCACACCCTGCTTATGTGGTGCTGGGGAATCAAGCTCGGGTATTCAGCGTTTGACTTAGTGCTTGTGAGGCAAGTACTTTAACCGCTGAGCCATTCCTCCAGGTACTCGGTGAGGTTTATTAAGATACTGGGTTTTTAATAATGACTACAAGAGGACCTACGTTTTTTTTTTAAGAGAACCTAAGTTTCAAGAGAGTTACCATTTGTTTAAATGTGACTTTATAAGGGCTGGAGGAATGGCACAGCTTTCAAAGTGCTTGCCAAGCACACATAAGGCCCTGGGTTCAATTCCCCAGCACCACATAAAGCTGGGTGTAGTGGCACATGCCTGTAATCCAAGCACTTATGAGGCTGAGGCAGGAGAATTGCCATGAGTCCAAGGCTAGCCTTGGCTCCACAGTGAATTCAGGGCCAGCCTGAGCTACAGAGTGAAACCCTGACTCAATAAATAAATAAATAAATATGTTGACATAAACTAAGCATGGTGGTGCACACCTATAATCTCAGCACTCAAAAAAAAATTGGCCTGTTATAAAATGTTTTCAATAACATGTTTCTAACTGGTTAAATAATAAATTATAGTATAGCATGTATTCATAAATCTGAGATTAAATATATGTATGAGGATAAAATATACTGTGACCCTAAGCTTTGTCTAATATTAAGTTTGTAGAGAAGATAGAGACTGGAGGAATAGCTCAGCTGTTAAAGTGCTTGCCTGGCAAGTGCTAAGTACCTGAGTTCAATTCCCCAAGGCCACATAAACGGGGTGTGGTAGCGCTCATCCCAACACTCATTCAAGAGGCTGAGGCAGGAAGACTGCTGTGACTTCAAGGCCAGCTTGGGCTACATAGTGAGTTCAGAACCAGCTTGGACTACAGAGTGAGACCCTGTCTCAAAAAAAAAAATTATAGAACTAAAGTTGGATGAATTTAATACATGCAAAGTAATCAATAGGTGTTTCCACACACACTTTTTTTTTGAAACAGGGTCTCATTCTGTAGCCCAGGCTTTCCCTGAACTCTCTATGTAGCCCAAGATAATCAAACTCATGGCAGCCTCCTGTGTCAATCTCCCAAGGGCTGGGATCACAGGCATGTGCCACCACACCCTGCTATAGATACACCCTTTTACATAAAATATCTAACACTTAAACCTTCAGTGGTCTCTACAAATTTTATTTTTACTAAATTATGTATTTCCATCTCCTATCAGGTTTTAGATTCCTTAAGGACAGTATAGATATAGTGCCTGTATTCATATCTCTTGTAGTTGACATACAGCTGTGCTGTGATGAATCTTTAGCAGATATGTATTAGGTCCGTTCTCCTGAGTATGATGCCAGGATGTGACCAAGCAGGAGTTTAGATTCCACCTGCCCGGTGCCATCACCCCAACCCTTCCACTTTGCACAACTCTGTCTCTCTTCCTGGAATTTTAGTTAACTCATTGTTCTCTAAGACTATGTAATTCATGGCCTAACTGCACATGGCAGGAAAATACAAACAAAAAAAAATACTCAACTCTGAAAGACATTATATCATCTATTATTTGAAAGAAAAAAATAGAGAAAAACACACCTGACTGTCCATGTGATTAGATGGACTTGAGGATGTGGCATGCACCAGCCAAAGCACAGACCCAGAGTTCTCCCTGCAATAGCATCCTGACATTGTCTCCACTTCCACTCAGGGTGACTGAATGAGCTTCCCAGGTGTTCCTTTCCAGTGATGACTCGTCTGAGTATCATAACTCTGGGGAGCTCGGAACTGAAAGGATATTACGACTACTCTTTCCCATGCAGGCTCTTATTTTTTTTTTTTTTTTTTTTTAGGACAGGGTCTCTGTCTGCAGGCTGGTCATGAACTCAATATGTAGCCCAGGCTGGCGTTCAACTCATAGCAATTTTCCTGACTCAGCTTCTTGAGAGCTGAGACTACAGGCTTGCACCATCATGCCCTTTTTATATGGTACTGGGGAATTGCAATCAGGGCCTTGTGCTTGCAAGGCAAGTGATTAAACCACTTAGCAATGCCGCAGCCCTCCATACAAAGCTTAATGCAGTGTTTCTTAAACTTTTTTGACCATATCCACAATAAGAAATGCATTTTGGGGGCGGAGGGTGTAGCTCACTGGTTAAAGCACTTGCCTAGCAAGTGCAGGACTCTGGGATTGATTCCCCAGCATCACATAAACTGGGCATGGTAGTGTATGCCTGTGAAGAAGAAGAAGAAGAAGAAGAAGAAGAAGAAGAAGAAGAAGAAGAAGAAGAAGAAGAAATGCATGTGACGAGAACTGGTGGGACAGGCCTCCTGTAATTTCAACACTCAGAGAGGCTGAGGCAGGAGAATCACAAATTTCGAGTCTGCCTAGGCGACTTAATGACTTAATGAGACCCTGCCTCAAAAAGCAATACTGAGTCTACAGCCATACCACCTTGAATGCCCCCAACCTCGTCAAAATCAATACTGAAAAATGGGCTGAGGATATAGCTCAGTGTGAAGGCCCTAGGTTGGATCTTCAGTACCACTGAAGAAAGAAAAACATGCATTTTACAGTTAAGTACATAGGGCATGAGTGTTTATAATGCTTCCTTTATTTTATTTATTTATTTATTTTTGAGACAGTGTCTCACACTTTAGTTCAGGCTTTACTTGAACTCTCTATGTAGCCCAGGCTAACCTTGGACTCAGCCTCTAAGATTACAGGCATGCGCCACCACGCCCAGCATTATATGTGGTGCTGGGGGATCCAACTCAGAGCCTTGCACTTGCTAAGCCAACACTTTCACCACTGTGCCACTACTCCAGCTCCTTTTTATTTTATTTTTTTTGACACAGGGTCTTGGCTCTGTAGTCCAGGCTGTTCTCGAACTCACAGCAATCCTCCTGCCTCAGCCTCTCAAGTGCTGGATTATAGGAATGCACTACCATACTCAGCCTTGTAATATTTTAAACTGAAACAAAAATTAATTAAAACTAAGCATAATAGGGTCTCTGTGGGCATATAATTCCCACAATCTGAAAGGCTGAAGCAGGAAAGTTATGAGCTCAAGGCTACTCTGGGCTACATAATGCCTATACAGGAAGATCCTATCTCAAGGGAAAAGAAAGAAAGAAAGAAAGAAAGAAAGAAAGAAAGAAAGAAGGAAGAAAAGGAAAAATCTGGCCATGGTGGCACACACAAACAATCCAAATTACTAGAGAGACTGAGGCAAGACATCTACAAGACCAGTCCAAGTCATTTAGGGAGATCCCATTTCAAAATAAAACATAAAAGAAAGAGGGAGATAGCTCAGTGGTAGAGTAATCCTGGGTTCTAGTCCCAAAACCTTAAAGAAAAAATGAAGTTTTATTGTGTACTATGCCTAGTATTGTCGATGCTGTTTAGACTATTTCTGTTTTATGTTTTTCTGTTTTGTTCTGTTTTTGACACAGAATCTCGCTCTGCAGTCCAGGCTGATCCTGAACTCACCATGTGTAGCCCAGGCTGACCGTAAACTATAGCAATCCTCCTGCCTCAGTCTCCCAAATATTGGGATTCTGTCAGACATGTGCCACCATACCCAGCTATGTTTTAGGTGGTGCTGGGAAATCAAGCCCAGGGCCTTGCTCATGTTGTCCAAGTGCTTTAACCACTGAGCTGTGCCACCGGGCCCCTGGGTGCGAGTCCTCATTTTTTCTTTGAAGAGACTAGAGCCGAGCCTTCCAAGGGGCTGAGCAGCGAGTGGCCTGAGGCCTAGTGGTGAAGCAGGCAGCATCAGCACGTGCAGCCTGGTATCCTATCTGAATAGGTAGTACTGCTGATATCCAACTGGGGCTAATGACTTGCCCTTAAGGACCCCAAGAAGTAGCAAGTAGCTAACTAAACCTGGCAGTCCAGGCCTGTAATCCCTGCACTCTAGGAGGCCAAGGCAGCAGGATCTCAAATGTGAGTCCAGCCTGGGCAAATTTTGACTTACTGAGACCCTGTCTCAAAATCAAAAAGAAAGAAAAGAAATGGACCGGAGAATTTTGCTAAGTGCAAGGGCCAGGAACTTAGTCCCTAGTACCAAAGAGACAGAGAGAGTGAGAGAAGGTACCAGGAAGCCCTGCCCAGAATCCTGTGAATAAAGACAGCTCAGGGGCTGGAGGAAAGGCACAGTGGGTAAAGCACTGAGTTGTTTCCCCGGCTGAGACAGGAGGATTGCTGTGAGTTCAAGGCTAGTCTTAGCCACATAGTGAGTTCAGGAGCCGAGGCCACAGTGCAAGACCCTATCTCAACCAACCAATCAAATTAATTAATTAATTAATTAAAAATATATACCAGCTCAAAGTGTTTCTCACAAGTCTGTTACTTCCTTAACATTAGTTGGTTCTGTTACTCCTTGCTTCCCAATCACTAAAATGACTAGGTTTTAAGCAAAGAAAGGACCAGATGCAAGAGAGCAGGGTAATTCACTCGAAAGCTGCCTGGGGCAGATGCCCCGAGGGGTGGGGGGTCATTCGGTCGCCGCCGGGCCCGGGATCCCCCACTCTCCCACAAAGCTCCATCCCAGCACAGATGTCAAGGCTCCGCAGAGCTGGGGTCCAGGAAGCGCCGACCTTGGCCGCTGAGGGGAATCCCTCGGGGACACTTTTGTTTTTTTAAGTTTATTTAGGGACTTGGCTTTGTAGTGTGGCATAGGAACCACTGCTGTAGGAAGTAGGGCCGCCCCTCCCGCCCTGGCTCCCACAGTCCCTCCCTACCTCCCTCCACCACTGAATACGCATTGTCTTTCGGTCCCGCGAGTGTCCCGGGAACAGGCGCTGCGTCTGATTCACCTCCTCCTGCCTCACAATGCAGCCCAGCGTGGGGCTTGACACTTGGACGGTTCTCAAAGAGTCACTTGTGGAATGAATGAACAAACGAACGCTTTCTCCAGCGGCCCCAGCTCGAGATTTACAAAGCAGCAGAAGCCGCCTGCTACTCTCGGCTCCTGCGCCCCAGCGAGGCGCTGTTCGTGTGCTTTGGGGCTCAAGGAGGCGGTGAGCTCGAGTTCGGTTGTATGTTCAGACGCATTCTCCTGGCGACAGGAGGTGATATTCTGTTTGTTTTTTGAGACTGGGCCTTGCTCTGCAGTCCGGGCTGGTCCTGAACTCACTTTGTAGCCCAGGCTGGCCTCGAACACACGGCAGTCTTCCAGCCTCCACCTCCAGGGTGCTGAGATTACAGGTGTGCACCACCACACACACCCTGTTTGTGGGGGGCTGGGGAACGGAACTAGGTACTGCGGAGCTATGCTTCCATTCCCCCACCCAACCCCAGCTAATTTTTATGTAGTACTGGGGAATTGTGCCCAGTGCTTTGCACACGCTATGCAAGTACTCTTAACTGCTGAGCTACACCTCCATCTCCTAAGAGGCTATAAGGTATTTTTCCTGCCAAAGAGTTAGAATCACTTTAAAAAAAAAAAAAAAAAAAGACAGGGCCTCAGTAGCCTAGGCTGGTCTGAGCTCACTATGTAGCCCAGGCTGGCCTCGAACTCAAAGCAATTCTCCTACCTCAGCCTCCCAAGTACTGGGATTACAGGAGTATGTCGCCATATGTGGTGTTGGGGAAGGAACTCAGGATCTTGCACTTGCTAGGCAAGCACTCCAATCACACTTCTATTACTCCAACCTAAGAATCACTTATTATTATTATTATTATTATTATTATTATTATTATGTTGTTGTTGTTGTTGTTGTTGTTGTTGTTTCGGCACTGGGGAGTGGCCCCAGGGCCTCATGTGTGCTAGGCAAGGACCCTACCACTAGGCTCCATCCCTGCCGCAGAGCCATAATTGAAGAGAGTAGTTTCAGGACATAAATTTTCTCAGGATTGGTTTTCCCGGCCACACTGGCCGCCGTCCCAACACGCCGTCCCTCCTGGCACGTGGTCTGTTGCCGCAGCCACTGTGTAGTGCAGAGGAGCCTCGTCCACCTGAGTGTGTGTGTGGGGGGAGGGGGTAACTAGCATCCGCTGCAGATCCTCCCAGCCCTTCAGGGCATCGGCAGGGCACCTCAGCCATTTCCATCGGGTTAGTCAGCATTTGTCACTGTTGCTTGGCTTTTGGTGCTGGGTGGGGATGGAACCCATGTCCTTTGTACCATGTTACATCCCCAACACATCTTGTTTTATCAGCATCTATTTGGTATAATAGCAACAATCGGCTTGAGCAATCGGTGTATTCACAAATCACATCCTCATCATTTTTACTTGCCATTCCCCCTCTCACCTCCCCACTCCCTCTCCACAAAGTCTACCTTCTATTTTCTTCCACCTCTTTTACTTCATGATTTGGTTTCTTACATTAGAGAAATTATACAATATTTGCCCTTCTGTGTCTGATTCATTTCACTAAGCATAATGATCTCTAGGTGCACCCATTTTGCTATGCATGATTTAAATTTATCACAGTAGTACTCCATTGTGTAAATATGGCTTTTTTTTTTTTAAAACAGAGTCTGGTCCTGAACTCACTAGGTAGCCCAGGCTGGCCCTGAACTACAGCAATCCTCCTGCTGCAACCGCCTGAGTGCTAGGATTACAGACAGGCATGTGCTGGGAAACTGAAGTCAGGGTCTTGCGCTTGCCAGGCAAGTGCTTTAACCACACAGCTACGCTCCTAGCTCTATACCGTATCTTTGTCCATTCATCTGGTGGTAGACATATGGGCTGCTTTCAAGTTTCTAGGTTGTTCCATTACAGGGTTGGGGTATAGCTCAGCAGTTTGGAGTGTTTGCCTAGAAACGCAGGGCCTTGGGTTTGGCTCCAGCATCACATAAACAGGACACAGTGGTGCACACTTGTAATCCCAGCACTTGGGCAACAGAGGCAGCAAGACTGCCATGAGTTCAAGGCCAGACTGGGCTACATAGTGAGTCTAGGACTGGCTCTGGACTACACAGAGACCCTATCTCAAAAAAGTTGTGTTGCTATAAACATGGGTATGCATGTATCAACTGTTGGTTTTTTTTTTTTTGATGTTTTGTTTCCTTTTTTTTTGAGACAGCATCTTGCTTTGTAGTCTAGGCTGGTCCTGAACTCTCTGTGTAGCCCAAGCTGGCCTTGAACTCATTCCTGAGTTCTAGGATTACAGGCTTGCACCACCACACCCAGCTAATTTCCCTGTGGTGGTAGGAGATTGAGCCCAGGACCTTCTGTGCATTAACCACTGAGATATGCTCCAACCCCCATAGATCACTGTCGTGTGACGGCTTTAGCTCCTTTGGGAAGATCCCCAGAACAGGGACAGCTGAGGCATATGGGATATCTATTTTCAGTTTTTTGAGGAGTCTCCATACTGCTTTCCATAATGGCATACCTCCAATGCATCCTTTGGGTTTGATTTTGAGCAAAGGCTAGACTCAAACTTGTGATCCTTCTGCATCAGCCTTCTAACATGTTGGGATTACAGGCGCGGGCCACCAGGTCCGATTTAGTCACCGTTTTGCAGGTGAGAAGACAGTGCAGGAGTGGGTGTGGGGCTTATTGCAAGTGCAACCTCAGGGGCTGAGGCAGAACCGGGAAGAAAGCGTGCAGACATCCTGCTACCTGACCCAATTCTTTGCACGCATTCAGCAGGCCCCCTCCCATCCCCTTTTATAACAATGGAAGGAAAGGGGAAGTGGGAAAAACTAAGGTCATATCATTGAGAGAAGGGGTAATTACTGGGCCCTGAAGCCCGGGAAAGCAGCTCCAAGCAGAGCAGAATAAAGGAGCTACAAAAGGAGAAAGAGTTGGGAATTTAGTTACAAACATTTGCTTGGGCAAAAAAGCAAGCAAGGAAAAAAAAAAAAAGGCAGCGTTGAAGAAGCAGACAGGCACAGGGGAAAGCTGAGATGACTAAGCTGCTGGGAGGCGAGGGAAGGACAGCCGCCTGGGGTTTTGTTGCAGGGGCTGAGCCTGATACTGAGTATCAGCGCCGCAAGGGAGGGATGAGTCAGTCTCACAGCATCCAAAGTGCATTCTGCAAACACCTTTCCAATGAGAGGGCCAGCTCCCAGTTCCACCAGGAATCACAGCCCCACCCGCAGATCAGAGCCCTGGGCCTGGAAGGAAGGCTGCATTTACAGGGGGCTGAACGCAAGGTGCTTCTTTAAACCCCTTTCTCTTTTACCAGGAGGTTTTAGACAGGTATGCTGCCTTCTGTGTGCTTTCCCAGGTTGTCTAAAGCCAAGGTTGTCATATAGCAGAAGCCACACAACTAAGTGTCGCACTGTGATGGTGAATGCCACATCTTGGAAAATATGGAACATTTTTGGTTACGGGTGTGGCTGTAAAGGTGACTAAAGGACAATGGGGATTTGGTTTACTCTGGGCTGATCTGGTTCCTTAGAGGAAGGTATGCCATGTCACCTGGTGCTGTACTTGTAGCTGTTGAAGGGATGGGAAGGTCAGGTTGTATTACTGTCATAGTTTAGATCTGCAGTGCCGTCCAAAAGCCTCCTGTGCTCAGAGGTGGGGCTTGGAAGACGATTGGCTCCCAGAGGCACTGTCCTCGTGAATGGATTCATCCATTGATGAGCTCCTACATGGATGTGTTGTTAGGCCTGGCACCTACTCAGAGGAGGTCATCATTGTGGGGATGGAGGAGGAGGCCTGTGAAATGTACCCAGGGTCTTCTCACACAGCTATATTCCCAGTCCCTTTTATGTTTTACTTTTAGAAAGGGTCTTGCTAAGTTACTAAGTTTCCTGAGCTGGGTCCAAACTTCTTTCTCCTGCCTCAGCCTCCCAGAGTGCTGGAACTCCAAGACTGTCCCATCATGCCCAGTTATGGTGTTTCTTTAGACAGTTCATGTCTTACTCTGCCTTTCTCCCTTCTTCCTTGGAGCCAGACCACCATGAACTGAAACGTCTGACACGGTGAGCCTGAATAAATCTCTTCTTTAAGTTATATATGTCAAGTACTTTGTTCCAGGGATAGAAAGATGATTGACACAATCATTCAGCCTAATTCTTCTTGGAAACAGAGAAAAACGGCCCCAAAAAGATACATGCCACAATAGTTACTTCATGGTGGTTTGGTGGCTGCTGAGCAGTTGTCGTCGTCGTCGTCGTCGTCGTCGTCGTCGTCGTCGTCTTCTTCTTCTTCTTCTTCTTCTTCTTCTTCTTCTTCTTCTTCTTCTTCTTCTTCTTCTTCTTCTTCGAGACAGGGTCTCCTTCTATAGGCTGGTTCTGAACTCACTATGTAGTCCAGGCTGGCCTTCAACACACAGCAATCCCCCTGCCTCAGCCTCCTAAGTCTGGGATTACAGGTGTTTGCCACCGTACCCACTAGTATGTGGTGCTGGAGAATTGAACCCAGGACCTTGCACTTGCTAGGTGAGTGCTTCAACTGCTCAGTTTAACTGTTGCTACCTGCCCCACATGGCCATTTTTATATCATGTTAGAGAGGCTTCTTTCTTCAGGAAAAAGTTCATGCTGGGTGGGTATTTTTGATTGATTGTTTGTTTTATAGAAACACTATTTGGTCAGAGGGCGGCAGAGGGCAGAGAGACTATAACCCTCTGCACACGGCTGCTTGTATGTGGAGGCTGAATGCTGCACTAAGAAATCCAGAGCGGCAGGCGGTCTGCCTAGCAGTGCAGTCCAGGCAGCACTCGAGTGACCCTGACCAAGGTCCTGGGCAGTGTTGGCAGCAGCACCTGGGCTCAGCTCCCATGGCTCAGGGACTTGTGGGCAGAGTGTGGGCAGCAGAGAGGCTCCCATCTATGCCTGATTTGGAGGGTGAAAATCGCATCTGTTATCCATGCGCCTGTGCCAGCGGCTGTACTTCTGAAGGAGCTGATCTGGCTCCTGGGCCGGGGAGAGGGTGGGTCAGCAGCGTAGCCCACCACGTGGGAAAGCCACCTGAAGAATGGTCACATCTCTTCATGAGGTCCACGTGCAGCCCCTGGCACTCACCCTGGCAGCCCACATAGCCTTTCTCCTTGAGAGTGTCTGAGGTGTCAGATGATAACCGAGAAGGCATCTGTCTTAGTTAATTTTTCATTGCTGGAACACAATACCTGACATCCACAACTTAAGGGAGGAAAGATTTATTTTAGCTCACAGCTTCAGAAGGTCCATTCATGAATGGCTGGCAATGGAGAAAGCACATGTTGGTGACCTAGTCGGAGGAAAACTGTAGAAGGCGTGGCAGACAGGAAGCCAGGAAGGCAAGGACGGGCAGAGCTAGCATGTACCCTTCCAGGCCATGCCCCAGTGACTGCCCCATTCAGGGCCACACCCCAGGCTCCACCTCCTCCAACCAGGCCCCGCCTCTTAATAGTGCGGCTCCATACCATCTGAATACACGAGGCTCTGGGAGACATTCCAGATCCAAAACCACAACAACATTCTGGCTCTATTTCACAAACTCAAAACCAGTGCCCTGTGTAGGATTTTCTTTGAACTAGAGTATCCCTCAGCCATGCTTGACGTGAACTTCAGGGACATCCTTGTCAGTCTTGCACCAGATCATGGACTCCTTGGCAGAGTGCTTCACTACCTCACCAGGTATGTCCCATCTCCCTCTACAAAGAGCAGCACACTGGAGGAAATGGGGGGTGGGGCGCAGGGAATTACTCTGTAGTCCAAGCCATTTCTGAGCTGGCTATGGGAACTCATGGCAATCCTCCTACCTCAGCCTCCTGAGTGCTAGGAGTGCAGGTGTGTGCCACCATGCCCAGTTTATGTGGTGCCCTGGAATTGAACCCAGGGCCTTGGGCTTGCTAGGCAAGTGCTTTAGCTGCTAAGCTATTCCTCCAGCCCCATTTTTTTTCTTTTTCTTTCCTTTCCTTTTCCTTTCTCTTGTCCTTTCTTTTCTTCTCATCTCTTCTCCCCTGCCCCTGTATCTATTGGGATGGAACCCCAAAATTTCACACAGAGCTATATCTCCAACCCTCCCTTTTTGTTTTGTTTTGTTTGAGACAGTGTCTTTCTTTGTAGTCCAGGTTGGTCCTGAACCCAGGCTGGCCTAAAACTTTCAGCAACATTCCCGCCTCAGCCTCCCAAATGCTGGGATTACAGGTGTGTGCCAACCTGCCTGGTTTATATCATGCTGGGGAATGGAAATCAGGTCTTTGAAGTTGCTAGGCAAGCACTCTACTGCTGTGCTATTCTGCCAGTCCTACATCTTTGAGCTTGTGATACTCCTGCCTCATCTCTTGAGTAGCTGGGATTTCAAGCATGTGCTGTCAAGCCTAGCTGCATGCTTATTTTAACAAAGTAGAAAATGCATCAAGCTACCCTGACACTTAATGCTTAATTTAAGTTTAAAACAATAACCTTTTTTTTTTTTTTTGAAACAGGGTCTTGTTCTATAGTGCAGGCTGCTTCTGAACTAACTATATAGCCTAGGCTGGCCTTGAACGCATAGCAATCTCAGCCTCATAGGTGCTGAGAATAGAAGTGTGCACCACCATGCCCAGCTTATGTGGTGCTGGGGAATCAGTGCCAGGGCCTTGAGCTTGTGAGGCAAGTGCTCTGCTAAGCTACACCCCTAGTGCTACAAGCCTTTTTCTTATACACCACCATTCTCAGTCAACAGTTTGGACTGCACTCGCTGGACATTCATTTCTTTTGCTATCATCAAGTATTCATGGCTATAGCCTTCTGGTGACTCTGCTGAGGACACATAGTGTAAAGTGCCTCATTCACATGCTGCCAGTCATTGCCAGCTATGGCCTGGGCAGTGCATCTCTGTGATCCCTGGGCAGATGCGAAAGAGAGCAAGATTCACTGTGCAAACACTTTGGAAGCAGCTACTGTGTCATCTTGCACCTGTCCCATTGTCCGATCAAGTCCCATGGCTGAGCCCAGAGTCCATGTGGACTTCACCAAAGTCCAGAAACATCAGTTGTGGTTCACACATCACGCGTGTGTGCACACACACGCACACACACACACACACACACACACACACACACACATAGTACTTTGCTTTTTTTTTTTGAGACAGAGTCTCACTCTGTAGTCTAGCTGGTCCTGAACTCACTATGTCACCCAGGCTAGCCTCAAACCCATAGCAATCCTCCTGCCTCAGCTTCCCTAGTACTAGAATCACAGGTGTGTGCCACCATGCCTGGTTTACGTGGTGTTGGGGAACCAAACTCAGGGCCTTGTGCTTCCAAGGCAAGCACTCTAACTGCTGAGCTATATCCCAGTCCCTGCTTTTTTCCTATTAGTATATCTATTTTTAAGTTGACATAGTTTTTATAGTTACATTTGCAGTGACACCCAGTTGTCAATTAAAAAACTGTGACATATTGGGCCTGGGAGCATAAGCCAGTAATCCCAGCACCCTGGGAGGCTGAGGCAGGAGGACTATCTAAACCCAGCCTAGTGACTTAGCGAGATCTTGTCTCAAAATCAAAAAATAAAAATGAGTTGGAGATGTAGGTCAGCATGAAGGCTTTGGGATTCATCTTCAGCACTTCAAAAAACAAAAAACAAAACTCCAAAAGACTACAACAAATTATATTTCATCATTATTAGTCTACATGCCTATAAACCTTGCTGTCAAGAGGCTGAGGCAAGAGGACTGCTATCTGTTCCAGGCCAGCCTGAGCTAGACAGTGAGTTCAGGATCAGCCTGGACTATGGGACAAGATCCTGTCTCAAAAAGGATCATGTAATGATGTAGTTTTTGTATTGTTTGCATTTATTTATTGGCAGTAAGGACTGAGCCCAGAGCTGGATTTTGATGTTTTGTTTTGTTTCATTTGTTTTTGAGACACAATCTCATTTCCATGAGTACATGTACACACACACACACACACACACACACACACACACACACACACACACACAATCTACTCTATGAAGATGGAGGCAGAAATTAGGGTGATGCCTTCTTCCTACTAACCCCCAAATCACGTGTATATGTGTGAGGGGGAGGGTTGGTCTTATTTTTCAGTATGTGTTTCAAGCTGGCCTTGAACTCACTACGTAGCCTAGGCTGCTTTTTCATTTGCAGTGATCCTCCTAGCTCGGCTTCCTAAGGGCTGTGATTACAGGTATGTGCCTCCATGCCAGGCTCATACAGGCTCTTTACTGTCCTAAAAGGGTAACTCAATTATAGAAAACTATAATTCCATCTCATTTTTTAAAGCAAGACCCTGTCTCAGGAAAAAAAAAAAAAGCTGGTAAAGTGGTGAAGTATTATTTTTGGATGAGGCTGTGAATGTGTTTCTTTTCTTTTCTTGCTTTCTCTTTTTTGTTTGAGACAGGGCCTCACTCTGCAGCCAAGTCTGGTCCTAAACTCACTAGGTAGGCCAGATGTCCTCAAACTCACAATAATCCTCCTGAGTGCTGAGATGATTAAAGTGTGCCACCAGGCCTGGCCTATGTGGTG
This sequence comes from Ctenodactylus gundi, assembly GCA_004027205.1. NCBI lineage: Eukaryota > Metazoa > Chordata > Mammalia > Rodentia > Ctenodactylidae > Ctenodactylus > Ctenodactylus gundi. The sequence goes on from PVKB01002876.1 coordinate 121,893, forward strand.
CTGGGGAATGAACTCAGGGCCCTGTGCTTGTTAGGCTGGGGCTGTAATCGCTCTGCTATTTGTCCAGTTCCTGAACAGGTTTTTCTAGAGCAAGTTGGTGTGTGAGTTGCTGGCCTGAGCAGCTAAAGTCTGTCCTCCCTGTGGTCCGGGAGGGCTGGAAGAACCAAAGGGAGGGAGAAGACCAAGCTCCCAAACCATACTTCATTTTCCCAGTTGCCCTTCTTCTTTACTCCAGGGGGATAGTGCTACTTAATTAGAAACCTGAGAGGGTGCCTGGGGTAAAGTTGCAGACCTGGAGCCATATTTGCTGGTGTTATGTAAACCGGGATCATGGCAGTGTGCTGGCCAGCCCTTCTTGGTCTACTGATTTCGAACAAACAACCTCTTGTTCTACCAAAGCACAGGCAAAATGTGCTGACTGAGCCTTCTTTACCAGGAAAAATGTATTCAATTTCTTCTTCTGTGGCATAAAAGGTTAGAGCAACAATGCATGATCTTAAAGTTTTGGGCACTCAGGCTGTTCTTTGGTGGTTGCATTCAAGTGACAGACTTAGTTTGGTTAGTTTAGTTATCTTTGTGCTAAGAGATAGGTGGGAATTTTTTAAAAAGCAAAATCCAGATCTTTTTTTTTTTTTGAGACAGGGTCTTGCTCTATAGTTTAGCCTGGACCATAAACTCATGGCAACCTCTTGCCTCAGCCTTCCAGTGCTGAGATTACTGGTGTACTACCACACCAGTTCAGCCTTCCTGTCCTTCAGGAGTTTATAATCAAGATGTAGAAATAAAGACAGTCCAGCCAGAGCGAGGATTACAGAACTGCCTGGCATGGTGCCTGTGATCCCAGTACTTGGGGCACTAAGACAGGATTGCTGTGAGTTTGAGACCAGTCTGGGCTACTCTGTAAGCTCAGGACCAGCCTGGATTACACAGCGAAACTCTGTCTCACAAAAATAAATAAATAAATAAATAAATGCTACATTTGGTTTTAGCCAAAAGGCTGAGAAGTGATTAAATAAACAAAATAAAATTTCTGATTTTGAGACAGGGTCTCACTAAGTCACTAAACTGCCCAAACTGAGATTTTTAATTTAATTTTATTTTTTGAGATAGATTCTTGCTCTAACTCCAGGCTGGCCTCAAACTAATTGTAGTCCTCCTGCTTCAGCCTCCCAAGTGCAGGGTTACAGGTGTGTGCCATTATGTCCAGTTCACGTCGTACTGAGGAACTGAACCCACAACCTTATGCTTGCTAGGGAAGTGCTCTAACCACTGAGCATGCTCCCAGCGTTCTGATTTGACTCTTTGAGACAGGGGCCGACCTTAACTTCAGCTCCTCTTGCTTCAGCCCTTTAGTGCTAGGCTCCCTGTGTGAATCCTTTTAGCCATGATGATAATGATGACACAGACTGAGTTCCTAAGTCGTCTTGGTGAAATCTGAATGTGAGATCCTTTTGCTTAAGCTTCCCAAAATGCTGACATTATTGGCATGTGCTACCATTCCTGTCTTTCATACTTTAAATTTAATTTTTTTTTATTTTGGAGTTTCAGGAACCAGACCTCTACACCACAGTGCATGTTAGGCAAGCATTCCACCACTGAGCTGCATCTTGAGCTCTTGCTGGTGGATCTTTTCTTCTTCGTTCTTTCTTTCTTTTTTTAGATGACGTTTTACCGTGTCACTGTTCATTGTCCTTCTGTTACTATGACAAGACATTTAAACAATTTAAAAGTGAATGTCTGTGTGTGTCCGTTTCCCCACCCACCCTCGTTCTGGGGATTGAATCCAAGGCCTTTGCACTGAGCTACATCCCTAGCCCATCTTTATTTTTAAGACAGTTTTTTTTTTTTTTTTTTTGAGACAGGGTCTCACTCTGTAGCTCAGGCTTGTTCTGATCTCACAATGAAGCCCAGGCTGGCCTTGGACTCACGCAATCCTCCCGTCTCAGCCTCCCAAGTGCGGGGATTACAGATGTGTGCCACCATGCCCAGTTTATGTGGGCACTCACTTTAATCTCTGAGCCATTCCTCCAGCCCCAAGACAAGTTTTTGCTATATGCATAGCTCAGAGGTTACAGAGCTTGCCTAGCATGTGCAAGACCCTGTATTTGATTCTCCAGCACCATATGAACTGGGTGTAGTGGCACATGTCTGTAATCCCAGGACTTGGGAGGCTGACGCAGGACTGCCCTGAGTTTGAGGCCAGCCTGGGCTACATAGTGAGTTCAGAACTAGCCTGTACTACAGAGCAAGATCCTGTCTCAAAAAATAAAATTAAATAAAAATTTAAATGTAAACATTCACAGTATTTTTGATCACATTTTGCATACAGAATACAAAGATTCTCCCATATTCTTCTCGAGCTTTTGTGCTTTTATATTTTACATTTTAATCTTCATTCATTCTGGAAATTATTTTGCTATAAGATATGAGGTAGTGAGAGAATATGGCTCTTTAGTTTTCCCAAACTCTTTATTTATTTGTTTCTTTTTTGGTGGTCCTTCGGATTGAACTCTCAGACCTTTGTGCAGAGCTACCTCCTCAGCCACTTATTTGCTTATTACTTATTTATACAAAGCGGGCTCACTGGGTTGTTAAATTACCCAAACTGGGCTCAAATTTGCAACCCTCCTGCCTTAGTCTCCCAGTGTGCTGGGATTACTGCAGAGCATCAGTACACCCAGCTCGGTTTCTTGGCACAGGGCCTTCCTATGTGGTCCAGGCTGGTCTTCAGCTCATGACTCTCCTGCCTCACAATCACTGTGATTACAGATGGGTGCCATCACACCTAGCCTCCACACTGTTTCTTTTCCCTCCCTCCCTCCCTTTTTCTTTCTTTCTCTTTTTCTTTCTTTCTTTCCTTTTTTCTTTCTTCCTTAGACAGGGTCTCACTCTGTAGCCCAGGCCAGTCCTAAATTCATTATGTAGCCCCGGCTACACTCAGCTTAATCTTCCTGCCTCAGCCTCCTGAGTGTTGGGATTACAGGCATGCACCACCACGCCCAGGTTTTATGTGGTGCTGGGGAATCAAATCCAGGGCTTGTGGTTACTAGGGAAGTACTTTAACTGCTGTGCCATTCCTCCAGCCCCTCTTTCTTTTTTTTTTCATTTCCTTCCTTCCTTTTTCTTCTTTATTTTTGGTAATGGGATCAAGTCTAGGGCCTTCACACTGAGTTACGCCCTAGCCCATTTACATACACACACACACATATATATGGGCATGCACTACCACGCCCGGCTTATGTGGTGCTGGGAACTTGAACTTGGGTACCTACGGCTTGATTTAGTGCTTGCTAGGCAAGCGCTTTAACCACTGAGCCATCTCTCCAGCCCCTAATTTTTGGTTTTGAGGCAGGGTCTTGCTAAGTCTCTAAGGTGCTTAGGCTTGGCCTCCCAGAGGGCTGGAAATACAGTCCTGCAACAGCAGGCTCTGGCTCCATTTTTATTTTTGACTTTGAAAGAAGGTCTCAGTAAGTTGTAAAGTTGCCCAAGCTGGGGTCAAGCTTGTGATCCTTCTGCCTCAGCCTCCCAGAGTGCTGAGATTATAGGCCTGGGCCACTGGGCCTGACTGACATTCTTTCAAGACCTCAATGCACCAAGAATGCTCACTTCAGAGCTGCTGTGTTTGTTGTTTCCTCTGCCTGGATCCTGTCACCCCAGAAGTGCGGGCCATGGCTCAGTGTGGCTTTACATCACAGTTGCATGTGGATTTACTAGATGCCCTACTTGAAGAGGACCCTGCCCTGCCCCAGTCATCATGGTCTTGTCTGTCTTCCTTTTTCATTTTTGGCACTGGAGGTTGAACCTACAGCCTTCACACTGACCTACATTCCCAGCCTTTTTTCATTTTTAAATTTGAGATAGAGTTTTGCTTGCTAAATTGTCCAGGCTGGGCCAAACTGCCTTGGTCTCCCAGAGTTCTGGGATTGCAGGTGTGCTCTACTGTGTGTGCTTGCTTGCCTTTTTTTTTCCTTCCTTCCTTCCTTCCTTCCTTCCTCCCTCCCTCCCTCCCTCCCTCCCTCCCTTCCTTCCACACCTTTTGTCGGTCTGTCCAGGCTGGCATCACACCACACTCCTGGGCTCAAGCCAGCCTACTGCATCCTGAGCAGGTAGCACTACAGGCACAGACCAATATCTTCTCTGACACCAATTTTAGAAACTCCCAGAAGGAACGCGTGGTCATTGTTTCTTTCCCGTTGAAATGTAAGATCCAAACCGCAGGAGTCTTGCCTGCTTCCTTCTCTTTCACCCAGAGCCTTACACAGCGCACGGGCAGCTTTTGCTGAATGAATGCGTGGCCAGGGCCCCTGCTAGTGGTCCTGGAGGATGCTTTTTGTGACCACATTGTTTCTCATTTACTGTCTTCATTTACCTACTTCCCACTACTACGCTCCTTGGTCCCTTCAAAAGGCTTTGAGAGGCATTATTCAGCCAGTTACAACTCCAGCTAATTACCCTCTCTCCCACTTCTCCTCCCTATCAACTCTCTTGCATAAGCCAGATAAACCTTGGCTACAGTGTTCTTGGAATACATCCAGTTTAGTAACACTATCAAAAATGGAAATGAAGTTAGCTTGGCAGGAAATGAGGTCAATTTGGCAACTGCTTGTGAGACATTGAACAATGTGGGGGTTAAAACTCTCCTGAGTTAAAGGCTCATCGTAAGGCAGTACAGTAAGATCACATGGACAGTGAGCTGTGCAGGGCAATGTGGGCCTGAAGAGGGGGGGATCCCTGTCGACTGGGGCCTGACTACTTCCTTTTCTTTCTTTTTTTTTGGGGGGGGGTGGATTACTGGGGATTGAGCTCAGGACCTTCACACTGAGCTATATCCCCAGCCCACTTTATAGTTTTGAGTTTGAGCCAGGGTCTTGCTAAGTCGCTAAGTTACCCAGTGCCCAGGCTAGACTCAGAGTGGCGATCTTCCTGCCTTAGCTTTCCAGCGTGCTGGGATTCCAGGCTTGTACCGCTGGGCTCACTTGACTACTTTCTGTGCACCTTGGGGTGGTGAGCATGCAGTGACTGTCTAATCCTCTCCACATGAGACACCTGGGCATGTGCAGAAGGCTGGCTGTGGTGTGAACAAGAAGCACCATGTATCAGCCTCCTCTGGGCTGAGCATCTCTCTCTTCTCTCTCTCTCTCTCCCTTCCTCCCTTCCTTCTTTTTCTTTTTCCTCCAGGCTGGGCTCAAACTTGCAATTCTCCTGCCTCAAACTTGGAGAGAGCTGGGATTACAGGTGTGCACTACCATGCCTGGTGCATTTTTTATCTTTAATTCTCCTAATAGAATTTTTGTTCTTTTTAAGAGTCTTTCTCTGTAGCCCAGACTGGCCTGGAATTCACTATCCTCCTGCTTCAGCCTCCCAACCTCCCAACTACTGGGATTACAGGTGTGCGCAACCACACCCAGACTACGTGGTACTGGGGAATCAAACCCAGGGCCTCGTACTTGCTAGGCAAGCACTTTAACCACTTTGCCATTCCTCCAGCCCAATTTTCCTAATAAACCTGCATAGCAGATAATGTCATTTATCTCACAGACAATGAAACTGTAGTTTAAACGACTGAATAAAGGACCTACAAAGGGCAAGGTAAGGCCGGAGACTGTGTGGCCCCAGTGCCTACTTCAGCTTGGGACCTACATTTTAAAAAAAATTCTTTTATTAGCCCCCTTTCTTCCCTATACTGGAAGGTTATCAATGAAATTAATTCTTTTCCAAGCAAAGTTGATTTGAACCTATCTAAAGGGATGAACAACTTTTCATCAAAGCTGAAATTCATGTTATATTTACATCTTTGGAATTATTCTTGCTTACAGACTAACAGAAATAAAAAGATAATAGCCAATGTGAAGCTACAGAAAAACTAGGATGGTTATCAGAGATGATTAGCAAATTCAAATTTCTTTTTTGATTGACTTTAATCTTTATTAACTAAAAATTTCCTTTGTTTTGGATAGTGCTTTTTTCCTCAAATGTTATTTTGAATTCTTAAATATTTATCACATAGAATATTCAAATTCCTAAGTCAAATCCATCAAAAACTAACTGATATCCAGATGTAGTGGTGTAGGACTGTAATTCCACCATTTGGAAGGCTGAGACAGGAGGATTACAAATTTGAGCTCAGGCTGCATGACTTAGTGAGACCTTATCTCAAAATCAAATGTAAGAAAAATGGAGTGGGAACTTAGCTCAGTGTGAAGGCCCAGGCTCAATTCCCGGTACCACCACCACCAAAAAAAAAAAAAGAAAAAAAAAGCAGCTAATTGGGATAAAAACAAATCGCCAGGATATACTAACTAAACTATAAATAAAAATAATGATGCTCTTTGCTGTTAATGTTGGTAAGGGATATAGTCAAGATCGTTAAACTTTTATTTTGCCCACTTCTTCCCTAAATTTCTGTAAAGAGCATTGTGATTATGGCCAGAACGAACAGAAGCCGGTTAGAATCACAAATGCAGTGGAGGATGCTGACTACAATGATGGCGGGCCTGCATCTTTCCATTTCCTCCAGCTGGCCCGGTCTCTGGCTGCCTCCCTCTCCCCTCCAAGCCGCCAGCCCTGCACCAGCGAACTGGAGCTTGCGGTAAGGGAAGCAGCACAGTTTCTTTTGGGTGGAGCACTGGGAAGATGTGTTCTGAAAACTGCCAACAGCTGTTGTTCCACTTGCTTGTTGGAACTGGCCCGACAGTGTGGGGTGACCTGAGAGAGATGCCAGACAAGGGAAGGAGGGGAGAGAGAGTCAGTTCCAGCTGCCAACCACCCCTCCCCATCCCCCTGGGCTCCTTCTCTCCTGGTAAGTCTCCTGGCCAGGTCCCTCTTCTACTGATGTGTTCCTGGAATCTCTAAGCTTTAATACTCAACTGAGATAAGGTATATATGTGAGTGTGTGTGTGAGTACTGAGGACTAAATCCAGGGCCTTGGCACTGCGCTACATCCTCAGCCCTTTTGATTTTTTAAAATTATATTTCAAGCTGGGCATGGTGGCACACACCTGTAATCCCAGTACTCAGGAGGCTGAGACAGGAGGATTGCCTTGAGTCCAAGGCCAGCCTGGGCTCCACAGTGAATTCAGGACCAGCGTGGACTACATGTATATATGTATTTCATTTTCATTTTTACTTATTTATTTTTAGGATAGTGGTGATAGAATCTAGGCCCTTTATGCTGAGCCACATCCCCAACCCTTTTTATTTTTATTTTGAGACAGGATCTCACTAAGTTGCCCGGGCTGGATAACAACAATTTGCAATCTTAATTGCCTCAGTCTCCCAAGGTGCTGGGATTAAGGTCTGTACTACCACATGCAACTCATTTTTTATTTGGAGATAGTTTTGTAAAATGCTAAATTTGGCCTGGTGGAATAACACAATGGTTAGAGTGCTTCCTCAGGAAGCCCAACGCCCTGAGTTTGATTATCAGCAAGCACCATGTAAGATGGTATAGAGGTGCATGTCTGTAATCCTAGCACTTGAGAGGTTGAGGCAGGAGGACTGCCATGAGTTCAAGGGTAGCCTGGTTCAGGACCAGTCTGGACTACAGAGTGAGACCCTGTCTCAAAAAAAAAAAAAAAAAAGAAAAAGAAAAGAAAAGAAAAGAAAAGAAAAGAAAAGAAATTAACCCTAACATTGGAAATGGAAAAGCATTTGTTGTTACTTTTTTGTGGTGCTGGACATTGAACCCATGGCCTTGCATTTGCTAAGCATGGGCACCACCACTGAGCTATGGCCCCAGCTCTACAGGAAAGTCTTGAACTGATCTACGGAACAATAAAGAAAGCACTAGAAATGGATGGAGTCTGGACATGAGAACTTGAATCTTAGCTTGCCTAAGGATGGAACCTTGAGCAAGTTTCTTTCCATTTTGGGGAGTGAGTGGTGTACAGTCTTGCTGAGTTCCGAGGCTGAATTCAAATTTGTGATCCTCCTGCTTCAGCCTTCTGACTACTGGACTATAGGCATGTGCCACCATACTCATCTTCTCCTTTTCTTTTTTCTTTTTCTTTTCTTTCCTTTTTATTCTTTTCGAGGCAGGGTTTTGCTCTATAGTCCAGGCTGGTACTGAACTCACTATGTAGCCCAGGATGGTCTCAAACTCACAACAATCCTCCTGCCTCAGCCTCCCAAGTGTTGGGATCATAGGTGTGGACTACCATGTCCAGCTTCAATCTTCTTAAAAGTTTTAAAATTTTCTCCTCATTTGTTACATGAAATGAATATGTACAAGCATTTGGCTTAGTGCCTGATACACACTCCAGGCTCAGTAAATATTTGTAAGTAAATCATTTAAAGAAGAAACTGAATTCCAGTATGCATTTTTTTGAATCAACTCTATGGAAGGTAAATTTCCTTCTCATTCTTAGCCCTGGGAAAATGCATTTGATTGGCCAAACTTCTATCAAACTCCAGGAGAGGCAGTGAGAAGACATTTATCTTAGAAAGATCCTCCAAGGATATCTGTAGTTTCCTTAGTGAGAGAACATATTCCTGGATTAACAGGTGTATTTGTGCTCAAGATTACTAATAAAGTGAACACAAATGGTAATTCACCTTAAAATCATCATAACAAAGAGGAAGCCAGACATGGAGGGACATGTGTGTAATTCCAGTTACCTAGGCTAAGGCAAGAGGATCCCATATTTGAGGCCAAGTAGGCAATTTAACAAGACTCTGTCTAAACAAAACAAAACAAAACACAACAGAACAGCAGAGCTCAGTGGCACATGTCTGTAAACCAATTACTCTGGAGGCTGAGGCAGAAGATTTGTAAACTCAAAGTTTATCTGGGTAATTTAGTGAGACACTGACTCAGAATAAAAATGGCTGAGGTAGGAATGTAACTCAGTGCAAAGATCCTGGGTTCAATTCCCAGTACTGAGAAGAGAGAGAGAGGAAGAGAGACAGAAAGAGAGATTGTAATGCATTAAAAATAAAATAATAAAAGGTTCTGACCCAGCCCAGTGGCATAAGCCTGTAATTTCAGCACCCTAGGAAGCTAAGATAGGAAAATTGCAAGTTTGAGCCCAGCCTGGACAACTTAGCAACTAGTAAGGTCCTATCTCAAAACCAAAAATAAAAAATGGGCTGAGGATATAGCTCAGTGCAAAGGCCCCTGGGTTCAATTCCCAGCACTACAAAATTTAAAAACAAAAAGGAAAAAACCCCAAATGGCCCAGGTCCAATGGTACAGGCCTATAATACCAAGACTCTGGGAGTCTGAGGCAGGAGGGCAACACAGTGAGAAAATGGGTTGGGGATGCAGCTCAGTGTGAAGGACTTGGGACTGATCCTCAGTAACACACATACACACACACACACACACACACACACACACACACACACACACACACACAAGGTATTTAAGGCATCACATGTAATGTCCTTTCTCTTCTTCCTTTGGGTAAGTAATGAGATTTGACTAGAAATTTCATAGCTCTGTCATCAGCCATAAACATTTATAGGGATCCTTGTTATAGTAGAAAAACCAAACATATAAAGAGGGGCAAGCCCTTGGCCTAAAATCTTGGGGACCTGGACATTTCAAAGATGAGTCTTACTGCCACCCGGGGGCACAATACTACTGAGCTACACTCCCAGCCCTCTTTTCTTTCTTTCTTTCTCTTTCTTTCTTTCTCTCTCTCTCTCTCTCTCTCTCTCTCTCTCTCTCTCTCTCTCTCTCTTTCTTTCTTTGATTGAATCCAGGGCTTTCACACTGAGCTACATCCACGGCCCTTTTTTGTACTTCTTTTTCTTTTGAGACGGGGTCTTACTCTGTAGCCCAGGCTGATTCTGAACTCACTATGTAGCACATGCTAGCCTTGGGCTTGTGGCAATCCTGCTCTAGCCTCCTGAGTGCTGGGATTACAGGCGTGCATCACGCCCAGTTTATGTGGTGCTGGAATCAAACCAGGGCCGTGTACTTGGCTAGGCAAGCACTTTAACTGCTGTGCCACTCCCCCAACCCCTCATTTTTGTATTTTTATTTTGAGACAGGTTTTTATTAAGTTCCTTTTGTGTTAAGTTGCCAAATTCCCCAGGTTGGTTTTGAACTTGTAATCTTCTTGCCTCAGCCTCCTAGAGTGCACAACTATATCTGACTTTACAGGGTTTTTTCTTTTCTTTTCTTTCTTTCTTTTTTTTTTTTTTTGAGACAGGGTCTTGCTCTGTAGTCCAGGTTGGTCCTAAACTCATTATGTAGCCCATGCTGGCCTCGAACTCACAGCAATCCTCCTGCCTCTGCTTCCCCAGTGCTGGAATAACAGTTGTGCACCAATCATGCTTGGTATATGTAGTGCTGGGGAATAGAACTCAAGGTTTTGTACTTGCTAGGCAAGCACTCAACCACTGTGCCGTTCTTCTAGGCCCTTGACAGACAATTCTTATAAATTATCTAAGCTGACATAAGATAGCAAAATGTGAAAAACCTGTTCACCTACCCTCATTCTCCCCCACTGCTGTGGCCTGTAGGAAATAGATATTGAGACAAATTTGTGTAGATGACTGACTGAGGAGTGTTCTCAGAAATACCTGTTAGCAGTGAGAAAGGCAGAGCTAGGGATGGACTGCTTAGGCTGTGATGTGGTGACAACGAAGGCCTCAACTCTTCTGGGGCCTCTGAAGCGAAGGTGCCCCTCAAAAAAGTCCTAATCGGGAACAAGAGGATGTGCATTGTACACCCAGTAATAACCAGTCGCTGGATGTAATCCAGCGACCTAAAGGGGCTTAAAGTTGGCAAGGCTGGCAGCAAGGTTTGAGGAAGCAGTATGTAGAAGTGATCAGCAGGCGAGGAGAAGGGGGTGGTATTAAAGAGGAGCACCTGGGCTGGTCCAGCGGCACAGGCTGGGATCCCAGCACTCTGGGAGCCTGAGGCCAGAGGATTGCAAATCTGAGTTTAGCCCGGGCAATTACGTGATGTAGTGAGACCCAGTGTCAAAATGAAAAAAAGGCAGGATAAAACGCAAGCAAAACGAAAAAACCAATGCCATTTTAACAATGTTAAAATAACTTTTAAAAACGAAACTCATTCCCTGGCCACCTTCCCACCTGCAGTTTCACTGCAGTAACCAAGTCATTTCACTTCTACGCACTTCCCTTGAGTGGGGATCACACACAGGCCGATTTTGGCCTGGATTGCAGTAGTGAAAAGAACCGCGTGGCAATGTAGATTTCCCACAAAGGGGGACTTCACACTGCTCTATAAGGATGCACAAAGGCGTAGCTAGACCAGAACGGGCATTTGGAACAGGCTGATTCAATTGCACCCCCAAACAGGAAAGTCCTGGAGGAAGTCTGCTTAACATCACACAGCTTCTTAGCCAAAGCACCAGAACCATAACCTGGGTTCTGAGCTCCAGGTTCTTGCTGTAGTGTTCTTTCACCCAAGAAAGTCTCCATTTTTTTTTAAAGGATAAAGTTTCTACTGTGTTCTTGGGTTAGTATCCTCCTCTCTGGTGGGTTTTTTTGTTTGTTTGTTTGCTTGTTTTTTTTTTTTTTTTTTTTTGAGACAGGGTCTCGCTCTGTGGTCCAGGCTGGTCCTGAATTCACTTCAGAGCTGGTCCAGGCTGGCCTTGGACTCAGGGCAATCCTCCTGTCTCAGCCTCCCGAGTGCTGGGATAAAAGGTGTGCGCCACCACACCCAGTTTATGTGGTGCTGGGGAATCGAACTCGGGTACTTAGCGCTTGGCTTAGCGCTTGCTCAAGTGCTTTAACCGCTGAGCCATTCCTCCAGCCCCGGTTTTTTATTTTTTATTTTCCTTTGAGACAGGGTCTTGATCTGCAGTCCGGGCTGGTCCTGATCTCACTACGGACATCAGGCTGGTCTCAAATTCATGGCAATCCTCCTACCTCAGCCTCCCAAGAGTTGGGATTATAGGCGTGCACCACCATGGTGGTGCTGGGGAACTGAACTGAGGGCCTTGGGCTTGCTAGGAGGTGAATTGAACTGGAAAGTACTATTAACTGCTGAACTATTCCTCCAGCCCCACCTCCCCCTTTCCCCCCACGAGTTTAGAAGGTGGCTTTGGAAGCTCCTGTTTAGAAAGAGAAGAGACCAGAGAAATGCCCAAAAGAGAGGAAAGGAACAGGTGGCTGAGATCCCTGCTGCACAAGAATCCCCAGTTCTGCTCCTTCTCACTTTTCTCCAGGCCTCTACTTCCATGTTTCTTTGGACCCTCATCCCCTATGCTATGGGCGAGCACTACCTACTGGTTATTCTCACAGATGCATGTAGGATCTCATGTTGGCCACTGAGTATTAATCTCAAGTTGAGTGGGTTGGATGGTTGGAAACTATTTCTCTCTCCCTCTGTCTCTGTCTCCCTGTCTCTCTCTCTCTCTCCCTGAGACAAGGTCTTACTAGGCTGTCCTGAACTCACGGTGTGGCCCACACTAGCCTCTACTCACGGCAATCCTCCTGCTTCAGCCTTTCAAGTGCCGAGATTACAGACGTGCACCACCCAGTTTATATGGTGCTGGGGAATTGAACCCAGGGCCTTGCACTTGCTAGGCAAGTGCTTTAACCCCTGAGCTATGCACTCAGCCCCTCTTTTTTATTTCTTTTAACATTCTCTCTCCCTCCCTCTCTCATTCTCTCTTTCTCTTGTTGACACAGGTCTCACTGGGGAATCAAACACAGGGTATTGTGCATGTTAGGCAAGAGTCCAAACACTGAGCTACACCCCAACCTCTTTAAAATATTTTTTCTTAAAGAGCCAACATTTTGTTTTCCATAGTAGTTTACACTCCTATAAACAATGTACGGAAGTTTCAATGTATGCCAGGCCTGGTAACACAGGCCTGTAGTCCTAGCACACTGGGAGGCTGAGGCAGAAGGATCACAAGTTTGAGCTCAGCCAGGGGACCTTAGTAAGATCCTGCATCAAAATCAAAATCCGGGCTGAAGATGTAGTATGGTGTAAAGGCCCTGGGTTCCATCCATACTGCTGAAAAAAAAAAAAAATCTCATTTCTAAGGGGACAAGGGTATAGCTTATTAGTGGAGCATGTATGAGGCCCCGGGTTCAATCATCAGCCTGAAAACAACAAAAAGTGCTAATTTCTCCATATCTTGACTTGCTTTTTTTTTATCCCCCTGAAATTAGAGTAATATGAGATCTAGCTAGGCCTCTAGCGGGCCTGTAATCCCAGCACTTTGGAAGGCTGAGATAGTAGGATCAAGAGTTTGAGCTCAGCTTGGGCAACTCAGTGACCTGAGCTCATGAGACCTAATAATATTTTTAGAAATAAAAAGAAAAACAAACAAACATATAACTACAAAAATAGCTTTTAAAAAAAGAAAGGGGGGGGTGGGTAGGTGAGGAATATGGCTCAGTGTGAAGGTGCTGGGTGCCAATTCCAGCATTCTGGGAAGCTGAGGCAGGAGGGTCATGGAGAATTCAAATTCAAGCCCAACCTGGACAATTTGTTACTTAGTGAACCATGTCTCAAAAACAAAAATAAAAAAATGGGGAGCTGGAGGAATGGCACAGCGGTTAAAGCTCTTGCTTAGCAAGTGCACAGCCCTGAGTTCGATTCCCCAGCACCACATGAGCCGGGCAGGGTGGTGCACACCTGTAATCCCAACACTCGGGAGGCTGAGACAGGGGGATTGTTGTGAGTCCAGGGCTAGCCTGGGCTCCACAGTGAGTTCAGGCCCAGCCTGGGCTACAGAGCAAGACCCTGTCTCAATAAATAAATAAATAAATAAATAAATAAATAAAGGACTGGGGATGTAGCTTAGTGTGAAAAATCCTGAGTTGGATGCCCCCCAATACTCCCCCCCACCACAATTACATGAAGTCTTTTTAAGGCAAAATAAAGCACAGTTGGCTTGGTCTGGTGATGTATACCTGTAGCCCAGCACTCTGGAGCCTGGGACAAGAGGGTCTTGAATTTGAGGCTAGTCTGGACAAATATTGCTAAATCTTATCTCAAGAAACAAAACAAAACAAAGTAAAAAGTGAACTGTCCTGAATCAGCAATATTTCTTTCTTTTCTTTCTTTTCATTCTTTCTTTCCTTTCTTTTTCTTTTCCTTCTTTCTTTTTCTTTCTTTTTTGAGACAGGGTCTCGCTCTTTAGCCCAGGCTGGTCTTGAACTCACTATGGAGCCCAGGCTGGTCTTAGACTCATGGCAATCCTCCTGCCTCAGCCTCCTGAGCGCTGGGATTACAGGCATGTGCCACCACGCCCAACTTATGTGTTGCTGGTGAATCAAACTTGGGTGCTTTAACCACTGAGCTATTCCTCCAGCCCGTCTCTCTCTCCTTCCTTCCTTCCTTTCTTTGTTTCTTTTTCTTTCTTTTTCTTTCTTTCTCCCTTCCTTCCTTCCTTTCTTTCTTCCATTTAAAACTTGATCTTGCTCTGTAGTTCAAGCTTGCCCGGAACTGGTGTAGAATTTATGGAAGTCCTGCCTCAGCATCTTGAGTACAGGTATTATAGGCATGTACCACCATGCCCAGTTTATGTGGTGCTGGAGAATCGAACTCAGGGCATTGTGCTTGCTAGCCAAATGCTCCAACCACTGTGATATTTCTCTTTTTTCTACTGAGACAGAGTCTTGCTAAGTCACTAAGTTGCCTTAGCTGCCCAGACTACTTGGATTATAAGCGTGTACCACCGTGCCTGGATTCAACAACCTTTTTAGACATACTGCCTAGCCTTATACTTTGTGATATTTGTTGGCTTAAATTCCTCAGGCTCACTCTTAATTCCAAATTTTCTTTTTGCTTATGATCAGATAAACATAGGCTAAGATTTTGAAAAATTTAATCTCTAGTCTGGATCTTTCTCAAGAACTCCAGATTACTAATGGAATATTGCCACTGTAATGTCCAAGTAAGCCCTCCAAACTTACATAAAAAGAATCAGTTCCACCTGGGTATGGTGGTGCATAATAATCCCAGCACTCTGAGAAGCTGAGACAGGAAGATCACAAGTTCAAGTTCAGGTTGGGAAATACGGTGACTTAGTGAAACTTTGTCAAAAAACAAAACAAAACAAAACAAAACAACAACAACAAGAAAACTACTCAGTCTGAAGGCCCTGGGTTCAATTTCTAGTCCCCCCAAAAGACAATCTGTTGAATTAGTTCTTTCAAGCTGCATATCTTGCCATCGTTCCTACCTCAAAACATGGTACCTCTTCCCTTCCATACTTCTGTATGCTTAGGCCACAGACATTGGTAGATTCATTTTCTTCTTGTCCAATCCATCAGGGAATCCTCCTGGCTGTCTTTCAAAATGCTTCAGAATCCCATCACTTCTCAAAACTTTTCTACTATTAGATCTCATTTTGATTACTCTAAAACCTCCTTAATGGCCACACATGGTAGCTCAATAATGAATGAATGAATGAAAAAACAAAAAAAAAAATTGAAGTAGTAGCAAGGTAGGAGCTCTCATTGGCCCTTCCATGGCTCAGGGTTAAACTAAGAGCTTTTGCCATTGTGAGGGGAAGAAGAGGGAAATGGATTACTTGGGTCGACGTACCGTGGGCCTTCCAAGGAGACAACAGGGAGGAAAGTGAAGGTAAACTTGAAAATGCAGGAGACAGAAATCAGTGCAGTTATGACTCTGAGTGGGAACTCAGCAGAGGCACACGAGGTCATTGAATACTCCTGTCCCTGCTGTTGTAATGGCCCAGCTGTGCCCACAGACCTTGGCTGGACACCCTGCTTCTCTCTGCTGACCAGTCCAATGAAGAATCCTGTGAGGTAGTTATCAAGAAGCCAGGAGAGGTGAATGACGTTTCCCGAAGACCAGGGAGTAGGGCAGGTTTCATCTGAGCTTCTCACGGGCCTGCAACCTGTAGAGGAAGGGGATACAGTAGATGAGCCAAGCTCCCAGAATTGGGGCTGGAAAGGAGAGGTAAGGAAGTCATGTCGTCACTTTCCCTACTTTGGGCCACTCCAGTCCCTTATTTTCCCTCTCCCCATGGGAGCTCCAGAGCAGCTCCTTATCTTCTGCCAGGTTTGGACATCCTTCCAAAGTCCACAGTTCTTTCCTCTAACTCTCCTTAGCCATTTTGGGCCTGGCTCTCTCCCCTTGGCCACAGTGAAGACTCTTCTCTGCAGTGACGGATGGATAGTTTGGGAAAAGTGTTTGGCTGAGTCTCCTATATGTTGAGTTCAATTTCCTCCTTTGGGTGTGTTTTAGCTTCCAGCTGGGATCTTTGCCACAGTCATTACAACAGGCACGCTCTGCTTGGAGGCTCTTCAAACTATATAGGCAAACAAACAAGTAGAAAGGAATTACTAAGGGAAGCCAAGCACTTATCAGAATCTCCACCCCTACCAGGCTCAGAAGCTCTGGCTACATTCGCCTGCTCATAACTGCTAGAGAAAGACAGTTCATGTAACTACTTTGAATTCTTTCTGTAACTGCACTGAAGCTGGCTATCCTGAAGGAAGGAGAAATGGTCACCCTCCCAGCCTCATTCTCTTGACCTTTCCCAGCTTGCCAATCACATGGCTATTCACATGGTGGTAGTTCGAGAGAAATTGAGACATTCCCTTGTGTTTTTCCTTATCCTTCAGGGCTCTTCCTGCAGCAGTGTGGCTGTTGCCTCTGCCAATACATCTGGAATCTGTCTTCTTCTCTCCACCTCCTACTGACAATTAGGTTCATTTTGGGCAGCTGCTAATTAGTCTCCTTTCTACTCATGAGAGCTTCTTTGGAAGATCAAGCAGGAGGGCACAGTTGTTGTACATCCTGAGCACAGAATGGTCGTCCTTTTCAACTGAGAGCACAGCTTCAGGAAGGACACACATGGAGTGGTGAGGGAGGTGGGGAGGGGACACCTTCCTAGCCAGCCAGATCTGCCATTCAGATCAAATCAACCTTGGCGATTAATGGGGTGGCAGATGTTGCAGCCAGATTGCTCTCACACCCACCCTTGTTTCTACTCTTGCATCATTACAGAGCATTCTTCTAACAGGAGAGCCTTTTTTTTTTTTTTTTTGACATTGTCTTGCTGTATAATACAGGCTGGTCCTGACCTCACTATGTAGCTGAGGCTGGCCTCGAACTCATGGCAATCCTATCTCTGACTCCCAACTGCTGGAATTACAAACATGTGCTACCACATTTGGCTTTTTTTTTTGTTAAATTCTTGTATTCACATGTATTTTTGATATGTAATACTAACAGTCAGCCTGAGAAATTTTTACTTCCATACCCTTTCCCTCACCCTAACCCCTCCTTGCTCAAATGTCCTTTCCCTCCTAACAAACTTTATCCTCTTACTTTCCTCCATCTCTCTTTTCTTTTTCATGTTTTGGTGTATGTTCTCATATTGTAATATTTAATCTTCTGTTTCTGGTTCATTTCACTAAGCATAATGGTCTCAAGCTTCATTCATTTTCTTACAAATGATTCAAGTTTGTCTTTCTTTATGTCAGAGTAGTACTCCATTGTGCAAACATACCACATCATCTTTATCTATTCCTGTTGATGGACATACCAGCTGCTTCCAAGATTTGGCTATTATAAAGTAGTGCTGCTATAAACATGGATATGTGTTTATCACTCTTGTATAGTGACTTTAACTCTTTTGGGAAAAATACTCAGAAGAGATATAACTGGATAAAATACAGTATCTATCTATTTTCAGGACTTTTTTCTTTTGAGACAGGGTCTTGCTCTGCAGCCTAGGCTGTTCCTCAACTCACTATGGAGCCCAGGCTGGCCTTGGACTCATGGTAATCCTCCTGCCTCAGCCTCCCAAGTGCTGGGATTACAGGTGTGTGCCACCACGCCCAGCTTATGTGGTGCTGGGGAATCGAACTTGGGTACTTAGCACTTGACTTAGGGCTTGCTTGCTAGGCAAGCACTTTAAACGCTGATCCATTCCTACAGCCCTATTTTCAGTTTTTTTTTTTTTTGAGGGATCTCTATTCTGCTTTCCATAATTATTGTATAGTTTACGGTTCTATCAACAGTGTAGAAATGTTCTTTCTACAACCTCACCAGCATTTTTGAAAGAGTTCTTTATACCAGCTATTGTTACCGGAGTTAGAAGGAACTTCAGTGTTCTTTGTATTTGCATTTCTCTGATGGCTAAAGATGTTCAACACCTTTTCATGTATTTATTGGTCATTGGACTTTGTCTTCTGAGAACTGTCTATTCATTTCAGTTTCCCATTTTTTGACTGGGTCTCTTATTTTGGATGGGAATCTAATTTTCTTCAGTTCCTTGTGTTGTTTAGGTAATAGTGCTCTGCCTCTGGAGTAGCTGGCAAATATTTTTTTCTGTTCTGTCGGTTTTCTCTTCACTCTGCTGATTGCTTCCTTTGCCATGCAGAAGAAGCTTCTGAATTTGATCTAACCCTGTTTGTTGATTTTTGATGCTACCTCATGTGTTTTGAGTGTTTTATTAAAAAAAACTTGCCTATGCCTATATCTTCCGGGGTTTTGCCTGTTTTTTTCTTCCAACAAGTTCAGAGTTTCCAATATAACATCTAAGTCTTTGATCCATTTTGATTTGATTTTGGTACCTGGAAATATGTAGGTCCAGTTTCATTCACTTTGCATATGGATAGCCAGGTTTTCCAGCACCATTTGGTAAAGAGGCTACCTTTTCTTTTGGGAAGGAGGGGAACGGCCTTGCTTTGTAGTTCAGGCTTGTCCCGAATTCAATATGTAGCCCAGGCTCATCTCAAGCACATGGAAATCTCCCTGCCTCAGCCTCTCAAGTGCTAAGATTACACACATGGGCTACCATGCCCCGCTTATGTGTTGCTGGGGAATTGGACCCAAAGCCTTGTGCTCGCTAGGCAAACATTTTAACTGCTGCGCTATTCCTCCGCCCCAAGGCTATCTTTTCTTCAGCATAAGTTTTTGGCCCCTTTGTAGAAGACAAGATGTCTAAGATTACTGGGGGCTGTCTCTGCATCCTCAGTTCTGTTCGACTGACCCACCTGCCTGTTTTGTGCCAAATTCATGTGTTGTCTTAAAAATCATGGTTACTTTGTGATATAACTTAATGTTCAGTATTGTGATGCTGCCTGCTTTTGTTTTGTTGCTTAGGATCGTTTTGGCTATTCTCGGTCTCCTCTTGTTTCATATAAATTTTTGAATACTTTTTCTAGATCTGTGAAAAATGCTGTTAGCATTCTGATTGGTATTGCACTGAATCTGTATATCAGTTGTGGTAGTATGGCCATTTTGACAATGTTGTTTCTACCTATTCAATAATCAGGGATATTTTTCCATTTTCTTTTTTAATTTACATTTTACTTATTTTAATTTAAATATCACATTTTGACCATTTTTACTACCCTCTCCCTCTCCACAAAGTCTACTTTCTTACCCCTCTTACTTTTTTCCATCACTCTTTTACATTTTTATGGCTTGTTTTTTTCATGCTAGAGCAACCATGAGATATGTAACTCTCTGGGTCTGATTCATTTTCTAAGTATAATGGTCTCAAGATACAACCATTTTTTTTCCTTTTTTTCTTTCCTTTTCTTTCTTTTTTCTTTTTTCTTTTTTCGAGACAGGGTCTTGCTCTGCGGCCCAGGCTGGTCCTGAACTCACTATGGAGCCCAGTCTGGCCTTGGACTCACGGCAATCTTGCTGCCTCAGCCTCACAAGTGCTGGGATTATAAGAGTGTACCACCACGTCCGGTTTATGTGGTGCTGGGGAACTGAACTTGGATATTTAGCGCTTGACTTAATATTTGTTAGGCAAGCACTTTAACCACTGAGCCATTCCACCAGCCCCTTCCTCCTTCCTTCCTTCCTTTCCTTTCTTTCTTTTCTTTCCCCTCTCTCTCTCTCTCTCTCTCTCTCTCTCTCTCTCTCTCTCTCTCTCTCATTCTTTGTCCTTTTTTTGAGACAGGTTCTTGCTGCATAGTTGAGGCTGGTTCTGAACTCATTATGGAGCCCAAGCTGGACTCAAACACATAGCAAGCCTCCTGCCTCAGTCTCCCAAGTACTGGGATTACAGGCATGAGCCACCACACCTGGCTTATGTGCTGCTGGGTAATCAAACTCTTGCACTAGGCAAACACTTCCACTAGGAAGTGGCGACACTAGGCGACACTTCCAGCCCCACTGCATCGCTTTTCCTACAAATGCTTTGAATTTATCTTTCCTTATGGCAGAGTAGTAGTACTCCATCGTGTAAACATACCACATCTTCTTTATCCACTCATCTGCTGAATGGACATATCAGCTGCTTCCAAGATTTGGCTATTATAAGTGCTACTGGGAACATGGGGTATGCATGTAACCCTCTGTATGATGACTTTAACTCTTTTGGGAAGATACCCAGAAGAGGTATAGTTGGGTCAAATGGGGCATCTATTTTCAGGTTTATTTTTTTGAGGAACCTCTATACTGCTTTCTATAATGGTTGTACTAGTTTACACACCCACTGACAAGGTAGAAGAGTTCCTTTTCCCTACAACCTGGCCAGCCAGCATTCGTGAGAGTTGACATCAACCACTGTTACTGGAGGAAGGAACTTCAATGTTCTTTGAATTTGCATTTCTCTGACAGCTAAAGATGCTGGACATTGTTTCACATAAGTATTGGCAGTCTGGACTTTGTCTTCTGAGAACTGTCGATTACTTTCATTTTCCCATTTTTTTGATTGGATCTTTTATTCTGGGAAGAATCTAATTTTTTTTCAGTTCTTTATATTGTCTAGATAATAGTGCTCTGTCTGAAGAGTAGCAAGCATTTTTTCCCATTCTGTTGGTTTTTCTTTCTCTCTCTCTGAGAAAGGGTCTCACTCTGTAGGACTGGTCCTGAACTCACTATATAGCCCAGGCTGACCTAGAACTCATGGGAATTCTTCTGCCTCAGCCCCTTGAGTGCTAGGATTATAGACATGTACCACCACACGTAGTTTATGTAGTCCTGGGGAAATGAACTCAGAACTTTGTGCTTGCTAGGCAAGTGCTCTAACAGCTGCACTATTCCTTCAGCACCCCATCCCCTTTATAAGTACAGTATTATGTGTGTTGGGGAAATTGAACTCAGGGCCTTCTGCTTGTTAGGCAAAGGCTTTAGCCACTGAGCCATGCCTCTAACCTCCAGCCTCTCAGGACCCATTTAAAAAAGAGCATGAGTCTAAATTGTTTTGGGTAAAAGAAGCCACAGATGAGCAAGGCCTTGGGTTCAACTCCCCAGTACCACATAAACTGGTCATGGAGGTATACAACTATAATCCCAGCACTTGGGAGGCTGAGGTAGTAGGATTACTATGGGTTCAAGGCCAGCCTGGGCTACATAGCAAGTCGAGGACCAGCCTGGACTACAAGATACTGTCTCAAAAACAAACAAACAAACAAACAGGCAGACAGACAGCCAACCAACCAAATAAATGAATAAATAAATAAATAATAAAATTATTCCTGGATTGGAGGAATAGCATAGTGTTTAGAGTGCTTGCCAAGCCAGCAGTAGGCCCAGAATTCAACTTCCCAGCACGACATAAGCTAGGTGTGGTGGTTCATTCCCATAATCCTAGCACTCAGGAGGCTGAGACAGGAAGAGTGCCATGAATCTGAGTCCATCTCAGACTACATAGTGAGTTCAGGATCAGCCTGGACTACACAGCAAGACCCTGTCTCAAAAATAAAATGGCTTCTGGCTATGTCACTTCCTAGAATGATGCTGCCAAGTGCTGCTTTTCCTAAGCTGGTCTACTGAACTGCAGGGAAACATTTTCAAGGGAAAACTCGCAGTGGTACAGTTTGCACAGGCCCATTTCTGAAGGCGGGGCTGACAGCTGCTGTTCATTCCCACAGCTCCAGGCTTACCGTGCTTCTGAGGCCGCTGGCAGCTCAGTGCTGTTCATGCCTTTCCCTGGCAACCTCAGTTGGCATCCTGGGTTGCCTTCCCGGGCTGGCATGTTCTTCAGACTCTGACACATTTTTGGGATTTCTAACTTTCTCATGGTCCCCTTTCAGTTCCTGGATTTCTCTCTCCTCCCTGCCTTACTTTCTTGTTGCTGTGACAGAATATCCAGCATTCACATTTTAAGGGAGGAAAGATATATTTAGCTCACAGTTTCAGAAAGTCTCTCTCAGTCCATTCACAGGCAGGAAGGGTCTGGCAGAGAATGGCTGTTCCCAGCATGGCAGGCAGGAAGCCAGCCATGAGGAGTAAGGTGACATCTACAGAGGAAGATGAAGACCAGAGATGAAGCTGTAACAATATTTCTTCTTCTTCTTCTTCTTCTTCTTCTTCTTCTTCTTCTCCTTCTCCTCCTCCTCCTCTTCTTTTGTTCATGGATTTAAAGCAAGAAGAGTTTATTGTAAGGCTCTCAAGGAAAAGTCGAGAGGGGGTCTTGAGTGAGAGTCCTTCCTTCTATTAGTTCAACCTGCCAGTTAGGCTGCCCACAAGTCATCACACATACCTCAACGCTCTGCCTTGGGCATTTTCTAATGTCAACAAATGATGTAATCCCTCCAGGTCAAGGCGCAAGCATCTGCACCTTGCAGCTGGGCCCTACCTCGCTGAGGCTTCTGGGGGACATTCCAGATCTAAATCATAACGTTCTCCAGCTATGTTGACCAGGTAATTTTTTAACTGCATCTCAACTGTTTGGATAAGCCTCTGAGGAGCCATGGAGCAGAACTCCCAAATTTGGCCTCCATCTTGTCTAGAAGTCTCCATTTCAAAATTTCCTTTTTCTTTCTTTATCTTTTCTTTTCTTTTCTTTTTTTTTGAGACAGGGTCTTGCTCTGTAGTCTAGTCTGATCCTGAACTCACTATGGAGCCCAGGCTGACCTCAAACACATGACAATCCTCCTGCCTCAGCCTCCTGAGTGCTGGGATTACAGGCGTGCACCACCGTGCCCAGTTTATATGGTGCTGGGGTATCAAACTCAGGGCCTTGTGCTTGCTAGACAAGTGCTATAACTGCTGCACTATACCTCCAGCCCACCATTTCCAATTTCTTACCATGGCCCACAGACTCATGTGACTCCAGCCTTGGTCTCCTGTCACATGACTGACTGCTCATCTCAGTAATGTGGCCTTGTCCCTTCTTCTAGCTTGCTAAGTTTACTCCTGTTTTAGAGCTGTGGGATTTATTGTTAGAGGTGCTTAAATACTCTGTCAAAATTTCCTCATGTGTGGCTCCTAAGTAATGAGGCCTTTATTCAGTTATTCTTCACATTGAACACACCTAAGCCCAGTGATTTCAAAATAGCTACCACTTTGTTCGCTCATACATCTGTGTTTAAGGTGGGACTTTGCGGGAAAGCTCATGTTTGCTCCATACGCCATCAGCTGGGGCAAATCAAGAGTGATTGGTTTCCAAGTTGGCTCTCTCATGTGGCAGGCAATCTGGAAGGCAATGCTGGCAGCTGTCTATGAGCTAAGCCTGGGTTGAGGCTGGGGGACTTGCTTGTTCTCCACGTGTGCTAGGGTTTGGATCTGGAATGCCCCCCAAAGTCCCATGTATTTGGATATTGTGGAGTACCTATGAAGCCGTGTGCTGTCAGGAGGTGGGGCCTGGCCGGAAGAGGCAGAACACTGGGTCCAAAAGGGGTGGATCAGCGGGACGTAACCTAGACATAACACACCTCTGCCCTTCGCTGCTCACGTGGCTTCCTGTCTGCCATGCCACCAACAGCTCTCCTCCACTATGCTTCTGCCATGTGATTCTACCATTGCCAGCTTCCTGAGAATGAACTGTGACCTGCAACTGCGAGCTAAAATAAGTCTTTCCTTCTTTAAGTTGGGGATGTAGTGTGCCAGCAATGAAAGACAACGAAGATAACATGGATGTCTGGGAAAATGGCCCAAAAGAGTCTGGTAAAAGCAAAATTCCTTCATAGCCTTGGAAGTTGGGAGTGGTAGCATGGACCTGTCATCACAGTACCCTTGGAGGCTGAGGCAAGCAGTAAGTTCGAGCCTAGTTCAAGCGACATACTGAGTGCAAGTCTAGCCCAGACTACATAGTGAGACCTTGGTTCAATAAATAACAAAACAGGGGCTGGAGGAATGGTGCAGCAGTTAAAGTGCTTGCCTTAGGAAGCACAAGGCCTTGAGTTCAATTCCCCAGCACCACATAAATCTGGGCATGGTGGCACACACCTGTCATCCCAGCACTTGGGAGAATGAGGCAGGAGAATTGTGGAGTCCAAGGCAAGTCTGGTCTGCAAGTGAGTTCAGGACCAGCCTGGTCTATAGAGTAAGACCTTGTCTCAAAACAAAAACGAAACAATAAAACCACAATACACTCACACATACAAACACACAAACTACAATTTTAAAAATTGCTGGGTCTTGTTGCACAGGCCTATCACCCTAGCCCCCTGGGAAGATGAGACAAGATAACAAATTCAAGCTCAGCTTGGGCGACTTAGTTGCTTAGCGAGGCATGGGGATGCTGTGAAGGCTGTGAGCTCAATCCCCAATGCCATAAAAAGCAAGCAAGCAAATAAACAAAAAATAACTATGACCTCAGTTGGAGGTTACAGAGCATGATTTCTGTTGTGCTATGCTGGTTGATAAAGTAAGAAGGCCTGCTCAGGTTCAAGT
Organism: Ctenodactylus gundi; assembly: GCA_004027205.1. Taxonomy (NCBI): domain Eukaryota; kingdom Metazoa; phylum Chordata; class Mammalia; order Rodentia; family Ctenodactylidae; genus Ctenodactylus; species Ctenodactylus gundi. Next base: position 146,395 of record PVKB01002876.1, read on the forward strand.
GCAGGGAACACAGACCCTACACTTAAGGAAGAAGTGGCAGGCTCTGAAAGAGCCTGTGGAAATGAAAATATGGCTTTTCTGGATCTTTGGCTAACACTCTTTGCTATAGCTACCTCTGCAGTGCAGACTTCACTGGCTGCTTGGTACAAAGTAGCTCCTCCTTCCCATCCCAGTGGGTCTTTGCCCCTTTTATTGCTTATTTAAAACAGGATCTCATCAAGTTGCTAAAATTGCCCACGTGGGGCTTGAACTTGGCAATTCTCCTGACTCAGCCTCCCAAAGTGTTGGGATTACAGGCTTCTGTGCTACCAGGCTTGGCCTACCCCAGTCATTCTTCACCATTTCAGCCTGTGGTTCTTTATAATTTCTGTCTTTATGTGAGCTTCTCGCTTTCTTATTTGCTCTCTGCATCCTCCCACAAGCACATAAGCTCCGTGAAAGTAGGAGCCCTGCATGAGGAGACCCCAATTGGAGCTGTGGCTCGAAGCTCTGGCAGCTGCAGCCATAGCGGTGCTGGCTCCGTAGAGAGGTATGAAACGGTGCAGGGGTTGGTGTTTGCTGACTAATTGGCTTTTTGGGAAAAGGGGAGAAGGAGAATGCTGGGCTGCAGGTCCAGATCAAACCAGAGCGCAGCACAGCACTGAGGGTGCAGACAGCCCTGGGCTCCTTGGTGGCTGGAGGGTCAGGGGCTTGATGGGGAGAAAATGGCTACATGGTCACAAAGCCCCTTTCTCTACTTCTTTTAAGTTTCTACCCAGGCCACATTTTCCAGCTCAATCTCCCTCTCTCCCTCTCTCCAGCACTGATGATTATCAAACCCAGGACCTTCATAATGAGCTATATCCGTAGTCCTTAAATTTATTATTTTTTTATTTTTAGGTACTGGGGATAGAGCTCAGTCACTAAGTGGCTAGACTGGGCTTGAACTTGTTTCAACTGCTTCAGCCTCTCAGAATGCTGGGGCTACAGGCCTCTAGTCCCAGGCCTAGCCCCGGCACTTTGTATTTTTAAACCATGGGGTCTAGGGATGACCCTCTTTCAACACTCTAGTATTCTATTCCTGAACTACAGTTCATCCCATACGTTCAGTATCTACTTTGCTTCCTTCTCTCAATTGTTGATACTAGAAAACTCTTTTTGTTCTATTGAGGATAGAACCCAGGGCCTTCACAGTAAGCTACATTCCAAATCTTTATTTCTTTTTCTTTTTTTTTTTTCTTCCTTTTTTTTTAAGACAGAGTTTTGCTCTGTAGTTCAGGCTGTTACTGAACTCACTATGGAGCCCAGGCTGGACTTGGCCACATGGCAATCGTCCTGACTCAGCTTCCTAAGTGCTGGGGTTATAAATGTACACCACTGTACCTGGTTTATGCGGTGCTGGGGAATTGAACTCAGGGCCTTGCACTTGCTAAGCAAGCACTCTAACTGCTGGACTATTCCTCCAGCCCTTATTTTTTACTTTGAGCCTGGATCTTGCTATATTATTGAGTTGCTCAGGCTGAACTACAACTTGTAATCTGTCTGCCTCAGAGCTCCAGAGTGCTAGGCTCAGATGCAATTACCATCAGACCTGGATTTTTTTTTCTAGCATTTACTGAGTAACTCACTGTGTGCTGGGTACTATCCTGGAGTTCTACTTGTATTTCCTCCTTTAACCACCACAATCACTTCTAAGATTTTACTTCTCCATTGTATACATAAGAAAACTGAGGCACCCAGGAACCATATTCGTTTTTTGTTGCTGCTATAACAAAATGCCACAAACTTAGTGCTTTAAGACAATATAAATGGGGGGCTGGAGGAATGGCTCAGCAGTTAAAGCACTTGCCTAGCAAGTGCTATGTCAAGTGTTAAGTACCTGAGTTCGATTCCCCAGCACCACATAAGCAGGGCGTGGTGGTGCATGCCTGTAATCCCAGGAGGCTGACGCAGGAGGACTGCCGTGAGTCCAAGGCCAGCCTGGGCTCCATAGTGAGTTCAGAATCAGCTTGGGCTTCAGAGCAAGACCCTGTCTCACAAAAAAAGACAATATAAATGTAATATTTTACAGTCTTAGGGGTCAGAATTTTGGTACTGGTCTCCATGAACTAGAATCAGGATCTAGGCGGAGCTGCTCTTCTTTGCGAGGCACAAGGAGGGGAGAAACCTGTTTCCTTGCCTCTTCCAGCTTGCACTTTTTAAATTTTATTTATTTATTTATTTATTTATTTATTTATTTATTTATTTATATTTTGTACTGGTGATTCACTCCAGGTCTTTTTACTATGCTATATCCTCAGCCCATTTTTATTTTTGATTTTGAGACAGGGTCTCCCTCAGCTTGACTTTCACAAGACACATTCCAACTTCCCTCTTCTCCTCATTTCACAAGGTATCATGAAATTCTCCATTATACTTCAGCTTCCCACAGCATGCTGTTTCAGTCCAGAGCCTGTAGCCAGCTGCCTTGGGCTCACATCCTAATGAGGCTGTTTGCCATATGATTTGGGTAAGTTGTTAAAGCTTTTTGTGTCTGTTTCCACAGATGCGATGCGGGCAAATAATAGCATTTATCTCATAATGACATTGTGAGCATCAAAAGGATTGTTTTAATTAAAATGCTTACACAGTGTGTTAACTACGGTGCTCTAAAGGAACAGAATCAACAGGACATATACATATAATTATGCAAGGGAATTTATTTGATAGGATTCCAGGATCAGAGGTGGGGAGTTCACAATGGCTCCCTATGGGAAGCAGAGGCAGAAGAATCCACTATGACCATCTGCATGCTGGAGAAACAGAGGATCCAGAAGCTATGCAGCCCAAGAAGATGGACATCACAGTACAAGAGGGATCGAGGTTGCATCACCAGTCTGAGGTCAAAGGCCCGGAAGCTCATGCGGTACCAGCGAGCCTGCTCTGGAAAGCTGAAGATGGGCTACCCAAGGTGACGGGAAAGCAGGGAGATTTCCTTCGTCTACTCCTGTTATCCAGTGCAGGCCACAACCCACTGGTGGTGCTCCCATGCTCTCAGTTTGCCAGCCTACAGGCCAGTCATTCACAGACATATCCAGAACTGTGCCTTTCTAATCTGCAAGGCATTTCTAATCTGTTCAGATTGACATATTGGGATGAGTGGTCAAACAAGCTGGGGTGACGACCATTTCCACATTTTCCTAACGATTGGCTTTCCAGCCCTTCCAAGATTGGTTCTTGGTGTGAAAAGGCAACAAATCCTGACTTCTACATCTTCCTGTGATGCTAAGCTAGGGGACAAACTCACCTTCTGGAGGTGATCAGCAATCTCAAAGGAGACAGAATTGAAAATTGGAGTTTGCCAAATAGTTTTGGGTTTTAGGCCATGGTAAGCTCATGACAATGCAGCCCTTCTGCTTCTGTGGGGACTTGTTCAGGCAACCCAAACCACCCCTAAATGAGGTCTCCTTTGTGAGTGTCTCCCACTTAAGTCCATTTGCAGAACTGCCTTCAGGGAATAAGGACATGACCCCTTAACCCCATTTTCATCAAGGCTGGTGAATAAAGCTGTCACCTAGGAAGCAATCCTGCCACAAATTTCAATCAGAGAAAAATGGTCCATTACAAGGGCTGCCAGCATTGACATAAAGATTTAATGGCAGAACAAACTTTATTTTTCTTTGAGATAGGTTCTTGCTCTGTAGTCCTGGCTGGTCCTGAACTCACTATATAACCTAGGCTGGCCTTGAACTTATAGTAATCCTCCTGCCTCAGCCTACTGAGTGCTGTGATAACAAGCATGTGCTTCCATTCTTGGATCTTGTGGTACTGGGGAATCAAAACCATGGCCTTGCACATGCTAGGCAAAGCGCTTTAACCACTGAGCTATGCTGCCAGCCCCCTACCTCCTTTTTACTTTGAGACAAGGTCTCTCTCTAACCTGTCCAGGCAGATGTTGATCATGTGATCTTTCTGCCTCAGTCTTCCAAATGGCTGGGAGTACTAAGTGTGTATTACCACATAACATATTGGAATATACTTAATTGACTCTCTCTTGAAAATTCTATAACTTTTGTAACAATTGGGAGAAAATTGGAAGATTGGTATCTTTGCAGCATTAACATTTTTTCCCCAAGTTTTTTTTTTTTTTTTTTTTTTTTTTGAGGTGGGAAGGGAAGAGTCTCACTCTGTAGTCCAGGAGTCTAGGCTGGTCCTGAACTCACCATATAACCCAGGATGGGCTTGAACTCACAGCAATCTTTGGGCCTCAGTTTCCCAAGTGCTGGGATTACAGGCTTTGTGCCATCATGCCTGGGCTATGCAGTGCTGGGGAATCAAACCCAGGGCCTTAGGCTTGCTAGGCAAATACTCTAACCGTGACCTATGTCCCCAACTCCTTTTTTCAAATTTTACAAAGACATTAGGGCACTGAGGAACAGCTCAGTGGTAGAGCACATGCTTAACATGCACAAAGTCCCAGATTTGATTCCCAGCAGCACTATCACTACCAGCAAAAATATTTTTTAAAAAGTTAGAAATTTGCATAAAAAATTAAGAGATACTGAACCTGATGGTGCAGGCCAGTACTCCCAGCACTCTGAGAGACTGAGGGAGGAGAATCACAAGTTTGAGTCTAGCCTAGGAAACTTAGTGAGATCCTGTCTCAAAATAAAAATAAAAACAAACAAACAAAAAAAGGTGTGGAGACATAGCTTAGTGAGGAATTCCTGGGCTTGATCCCCAATACCACCAAAAAAAAAAGGTGAAAGATATTTCAGACTTCCTAGACACTCCACTCCTAATTCCTCTATTAATCTTACATTAGTGTTGGACATTTGTTATAATTAATACATTACTATTGATAAATAACTATCACTAACATCTATAGTTTATTCAGATTTCCTTCCTGTCTTTTTTTTTTTTTTTGAGACAGTACCTCACTAAAGTCGCTAAGTTGCTCAGGCTGAGCTTAAACTGGCAATCCTTCTGCCTCAGCCTCTCAGAGTACTGACATAAGAGGTCTGTGCCACATCCCCAGCCCACGTCCTCTTTCTGACACAAGATTCCACTCGGGATATGACAACACATTAAAGTACCACATCTTCTTAAGTTCCCACTGGCTGTGATAATTTCTCAGATTTTGTTTGGTTTTGCTGACGTTGGCAGTTTTAAGGAATATGGGTGAGATTTTTGTAGAATGTTCTTCTACTGGAATCACTCCAATTTATTTTTCATGGTTAGATGGGATTATATAATATTAATGTTTTTTAGGAAGACCAGACATTAAATTACTCTTTTTTCTCCCTTCTCTGCAGTACTCTTTGGAAAGACATCACTTACACTTAAAAGACTGGGAGTCACCCTCCACTACTTCAAGGGTATGTTTGGTTTTTAGGGCTGCAGTAAATACCACAAACTGTGGAGAAATTGATTCTCTTATTCTGGAGGCTTGAAATCCAAAATCAAAGTGTCAACAAGGTCACTTTCTTAAGGTGTATGTTTAACTTAAAATAAAACAAGAAACGTGTGTCAAACTGATTACCAGATGATGGTCCACTGTATGCTTGCATGGGCAGTGGGAAGAGTTGTTCCTTGTTTTTATAAATGTTCGGTGCTGTCAGTCTTTAATTTTACTATCTTAAAGTGTGTAAAATGGCATTTCATAGTAGTCATGTCGCATTTTCTCCTTTTCTTCTTTTGTTTTATGGGGGGTGTGTTGCTGGGGACCAAACATAGGCCCTCAAGTATTTCAGGTAGGTGCTCTAACACTGAGCCACATCCCCAACCTACTTGTGTGTGGGGTGAGTTGAGGGACAGGGGTACTGGGGATGTAATCCAGGGCCTTTGCACTGAGTTACATCCCCAGACAATTTTCTACTTTTATTTTGAGACAAGGTCTCACTAAGTTAACAGGCTGGGCTCAAATCTGTGATATTCCTGCTTTAGCTTTCCAGAGTGCTGGGATTATAGGCCTGCATCTTCTACTCTGGCTGCATACACGCACACACACACATGCTTAAGATGGAACCCAAGGGCCTTTGCACTGAGCTATACCCCCAACTCATTTTTTCATTTTTTATTTGAGATGGAGTGTCACTAAATCACTAAGTTGCCCATGTTGGGCTCAAACTCGTGATCATCCTGTCTTAGCTTCCCAGGTTGCTGAGATTACAGGTATATGCCACCAGGCCAGGCTCACTCTAGCTTTATATTGTATTTTTAACTACATACATTTTGGAGATTTTTCCATATCAACGTAAATAGACATGCTTTCTTAGCTCTAACAACTGCAAAGCCTTCCTCTAGATGAATGCATCATAAACTAATGTTGCTCTAGACAAGTATTCAGGCTGTTTCCATCTTTGACAGTGCTACCATAACCGTGTTCACGAGTCTGTGCAAATATGCAAATATATCTGCAGGAGAAGCTCCTAGGAGCAGAATTGCTGGTCCAAATAATGTGTACACTTAAAAACTGTGACTGGACCTGGGGTGTAGCTCAGTGATTGAAGTGCTTACCTAGAAGATTGAGGCCCTGAGTTCAAATCCCCATCACCACATGACAGCTGGGTATGGCGGAGCAAACCTGTAATCCCAGCACCGAGGAGGCTGAGGCAGGAGGATTTCCCTGACTTTTAGGGCAGCCTGGGCTACATAGTGAGTTCAGGACCTATCTGCACTACAGATAGAGACTCTGTCTTAAAAAATTGTGATTGACATTGAGCTCAAGTTATCTCTCATTTAGGTGAGCAGACCAACTTTACACCACTGTGCAGACAACTGCCTAACTTAATAATAAAAGCTACCATGTAGCTGGGCTTGGTGGCACATGCTTGCTATCCCAACGTTTGTAAGGCTAAGGCAGAAAGGGTTTAAATTTAAGCCCAGCCTGGGTGACTGAGTGCGGCTCTGTCTCAAAATAAAAAAATTAGATGGGCTTGGTGGCACAGGCCTGTAATCCCAGCACTGTGGGAGGCCGAATCAGGAAGTAAGGGCTTTCCATGTATCTCAGTGTGAAGGCCCTGGGTTCCATACTCAGCGAGTACCACCACCAAAGAAACCAACAAACCAAACTAACGTTAACTGTGCGCATAGCACGGTCAGGCACTGGCTGACATTCTTCGCAACGTACTTTCTCCAAATCCCTACGAGTTAAATATTATCCTTAGCTTAAGTTTACAGATGAGAAAGCTGAGGCCCACAGAGCAGCGGCCCAGGGTCCCAGGGCGGGCGCCGGTCCGGCAGCCTGGCCCGTCAGCAGACCCGGCGCTGCAGGAAGGCGCGCACTGGCCCTCAGCGGGCCTGGGGGAGCAGAGGGCGCCCACATTTAGGAGTGCGCTGTACTTTACACGGTCTCCAAGAGAACTGTGCCCTTCTCGGGTCCCAGCCCAGGCAGAGACAGCGAACACCAAGCCGTTCCGCCGGAAGAGAAGGCTGGGCGCGCGCGCACGCAGGGAGCGACAGGTGGGGGCCGCGTGCGGCGCGCCGCCGCCTCCCGCCCAGCACTCACTCGTCCACCGCGCGGGACACGCGCCTCGGTTCCGGCTCTCACGTCGCGCGCGCGGCCGTCGGGCCCTCCCCGCGGAGCCGCGCGCCGCTCCGGATCCGCCGGCCCCGCGGCGCCCCCTGGCGGGCCCCGCGGCGCCCCCAGCCGCGCCGCCGGATTCGCGGGAGCGCGCCCGGCGAGTGCCCCGTCAGGGCGGGAAGAGGAAGGCGCTGCGGGGGAGGGCGGCGCGCGGGCGAGGCGGGTGGGGACGGGACCGGGGTTCTGGCGTCACTAGCAGGACCTGTGTTTTTGTCCGGTTTTTGCTTTTGGCAAACATCCCTCCACCCGTTGCGTTCCTACTGGAGGCTGAACCTCGGACCCTCATACTGGAGTACATACCCACCTTTTTATTCTATTTAAGAGAAGGCTGGGTCTCTCGCAGAGGCGCTGAGTCGCCCACGCTGAGCTCACACTTGCGGTCCTCCTGCCTCAGCCTCCTGAGCGCCGGGGCTGTGGGCTGCATCCAGCCCGGTACGACCCCTCCGGAGGCCCCGGGTCTCCGGAGACGCGCCCGGCGCCCTCTACGCCCGTCTCCCGCGGGAAGCGAGCGCGGCCGGGGCTGCGGGCTTCTCCCTGTGGACCCCGGCCGGGCGAGGTCCGGGCCCGCAGGGTGCGGCTGCTCTCCGCGGGGCGTCGCGCCCTGCTCCGCGCCCTAGGCGGGTGCCTCGGCGCCGGAAGGTGGAAGCGGCCACCGCCCAGGCGGAAGCAGGGCGCCACCTGCCGGCCGCGAGTCGCAGCCCCCGCGCGCTGGTCCGTGCTGGGGCGTCCTCCAGATTGTGGGAGTTCTTGCGGGCCCGGGTTCCTTTCACCTGGTGGCTGGGCCTGGATCGCTGACGGGTTTCGGAAAAGCTGAGGAGTGAGCAGCTCCTTGTTAAGAATGAGAATAGGTCTCGTTAAATTGCCCAGCCTGGCCTGGAACGTGTAGTCCTCCTGCTTCCGCCTCCCAGGATCTTGGGAAGACAGGCATGTGCCACCTTGTCAGGGGGCCTCGGTACTCAAGTTTCTGGCCTTCATGGATGGCGCTGTAAGTGGTTCAGCCTCCTCACCATGCATCCCCTCTCCCCTACGCTTTCTGTCTCCTACCGCCTGCACCACCGTGACAGCTAAGGTCTATCTTTATTTTCACATGTGATAAAAGCATGTGATTATAATCACATAATACATGTGAATACATTTTTTTTTAAAGTAGGAAGTTCCTGTGATTTTTCTTGGGAGTTCTTGCTGTCCGGAGGTGGGTCTGTGCTTGCTCCGTGTGCTGATTTGCTGGCTGTCCCTTGTCGAAGCGATTCAAGTATACCCTCCTCCAGGTGTCTGCCTGACTGGCCCATCCACCTCCAGGGCTCAAACCACATTGGAGCAGCCCTGGAATTGGTGCAGGCTTTGGGCAGAGGGGCAGGAGTGTCTGGATGGGAGGCAAGTGGCGCTTCCCAGGGTTTCTCTTCTCTTTTTGTATAACTTGATTAAAACAATTTTTTTTTTGTCCTTGTCAGATTCTTGTGCACTCAAAGACAATTTTGGTGGGCATGCTAGCACATGCCTATAGTCCCAGCACTCTAGGAAGCTGAGGCAAGAGGGTTCCAAGTTCCATCCCACTCTGGACAACTTAAGGAGAACTTGTTGCAAAATAAAAATTGAAGGTCTGGGCATGTGGCTCATTGTGAAGACCCTAGGTCCAATCCACAAAACCACAATCAATTAATAAATCCAATTTCATTTTGTTTAGTAGGTTTATCTTTCTCAGTGGTAATCATTCTTACCATAAACGATCTTATTTTTTGGTTGGCATTACTTGTAAAGGGTTTCATCAATGATGGGCCAGGGCCACAGGTGGTAGAAATCAAAGGTTGTGATCCACTTTCCCAGGTTAGTCAAGAGTGTCTAGTTTAGGAAGCTGATTTCAGTCACAGGAGAGTTATGCTGTCTTTAACTTTCTGTGTTACATAGCATAAAGTTGTCTTTGTGTATTCCTAATAGGCACCTGAAAATATACAATGTTTCAAACATGGGTGTCCTGAAAGCAGTATGGAGATTCCTCAAAGACACTTAAAAAATATCACTTTTGACCCAGTTATACCTCTTCTGGATATCGTCCCAAGAGTTAAAGTCATCATACAACAGTGCTACATGCATACTCATGTTTATAGCAGCACAGATTACAATAGCTAAATCTTGGGGGTAGCCAGTGCATCCATCAACAGATGAATGGATAAAGATGATGTGATAAATTTACACAATGGAGTGCTTTGCCATAAAGAGAGAGAAATTTGGGGCTAGAGGTATAGCTTAGTGCTTGCCTAATACTCACACAGCCCTGGGCTCTATTCCCCAATACCACATAAAGATGAGTTGGAGGTGGTGGCATACATCTTTAATCCCAGCACCTGGGAGGCACAAGGGGCTTGCCATGAGTACAAGAGCATGTCTCAAAAAATAATAAGGGGGCTGGAGGAATGGCTCAGTGGTTAAAGAGCTTGCCTGGCAAGCGCTACATCAAGCACTAAGTACCTGAGTTCAATTCTCCAGCACCACATAACTCGGGCGTGGTGCACGACTGTAAACCCAGCATTCAGGAGGCTGAGGCAGGAGGTTTGCCCTGAATCCAAGGCCCGCCTGGGCTTGATAGTGAGTTCAAGGCCAGTCTGGGCTATAGAGTGCAACCCTACCTCAGTAATAGTAATAATAAGGATAAATTTGAATAATTGGTGGGAAAATCAGTGCACCTTGATACGATCATGCTTGGCAAAGTAAATCAGACAGAGTTTAGTTTCTCTAATATGAGAAAATTGAGGCTGGACTGGGGCTACATAGTGAGTTCAAGACCAACTGGGACTACATAACAAGACCTTGTTTCAATCAATCTAATATGAGAACACCAAATTATAAAAAAGTGAAAGAGCAAAATAAAAGAATGATGGAAGAAAATAGGAAGATAGATTTTTTGTGGAGATGAGAAGGGAATGTGTTAGGGTGAGGGGCAGGAAAGGTGAAAAAAACAAAAATGACCAAGATGCACCAATTCGTCAAGCTGAATGGTGTGTACCACAAATACGTACTAATGAAAAGAATAATTTTGGCAAAGCAAAACAAAACATAAATGCCTAGACACCCATGTTTTATTTTATTTTGCTAATTCAGGCAGCACATGGGTGGGCAGATCCAGCACAAGTCCCAGGTGCAGAAACACTGTCCCGCGGGTCCCTGCTGATGTGAGGCCCTGGCCATTGTCGAATGAGACAGTCCCAGGTGTCTGGAGTTCATGAGCCACTGAATGGTGGGAGATAACACAGAATTGTTAGTACTTGGTTTGGCACATCAGGACATTATCAAACTCAAATTCTATTGGCAGCTAGGAACAGAGGTAACATCAAATGTCTCTAATTTTTTTTTCCACTTCACTAAGTACTAGTGGAGTAGCTGAGTACCACCAAGGAATCACATTGAACACCTGGGCTGGGTCTCAGTCGCAGGGTCTCATTCTGCAATCGAGGCTGGTCCTGAACTCCCTATGTAGTCCAGGCTGACCTCAAACTCACAGCAATCCTCCTGACTCAGCTTCCCGAGTGCTGGGATTACAGGCATGTGCCACCATGCCCAGTTTATGTGGTGCTGAGGAGGAATCAAACGCAAGGCCTTAAGCTCTCTAGGCAAGGACTTTAACTTCTGAGATGTTCCTCCAGCTTCCCCAACACTTTTTGTTTGTTTGTTTGTTTAATTTGAGACAGGGTTGCTAAATTGCCCAGGCTGGGCTTGAATTTGCAAATTTTTTGCCCCAGTCTTCTGAAGTGCTGGGATTATAGACCTATGCAATGGGCCCAACCCAGCACCCCTTCATTCTCTGTCTCTTTTTCTCCTCTCTCTCTCTTTCTTTTTTTGTTTCTCTTTTTTCTTTTCTTCTTTTTTTGAGACAAGGTTTCTTTCTGTACCCCAGGATGGCTCTAAACTCACTATGTAGTCTAGGCTGGACTTGAACTCATCCTCCTGAGTGCTGGGATTACAGATATGTGCCATTATGCCTAGCTAATTTTATGTGGCATTGGAGGATCAAATGCAAGGCCTTGTGAATGCTGAACAGTTACTCTAATCACTCAGCTGTGCTCTCAGCTCCCACAGTCTATTTTTAAATTTTTTAAATTTTGAGACAGGGTCTGAATCGCCAGGGTAGGGCTTGAACATGTGCTCCTCTTGCCTCAGCCTCTTAGAGTGCTGGGATTCATGGTGCGTGCTACTATGTCTCCAGCTAGTTTCTTTTTTTTTTTTTTTTTTGAATCTCTGATTAAATAAGTAAGTATGATATGCTGTTAAAAAAAAAAGAAGGGCTACATTTGCTTGTTTCCCCCATGGACTATTTTGTGGCTACTCGATATTCCTTTTGTGGTGTCTCTAACTGGGCAGCCACCCGCTGCAGAGGAAAGGCATCTAGGCCTGCCGCTGGGCCACCTTCTACAACAGGGGTTCTCAGCCCTGCTGCATGCTGATCCACCCAGAGAGGCAGACATACGGATGCGCTGGCCCCACCTCTGAGCAGCAGAGTCAGCATCTCCACACGGGGGCCTGAGCAGGGCTGTTCATGCAGTCAGTTTTCTCGGTGTTCCTGACGTGTATCCGTGGCTGGGAACCCAAGGGTGAGGTCTGGATTTTGAGCTCTGGCGAACAAGGGAGAAACGGCGGTGGGACAGTAGGAAGTTGTGGGTGAGATGAGGAGTCTGGGGTTCCAGACCTGGTCCATAACTGCTTTGCTGACCTGAGGCCCTTGGTTTTGTCTTCTGTGAAATGGGGACAGTGGCAGCTGCCCCACGTGGTTTGTGTTTAGATAATCTGAATACTTAGCATAGAGCAAGTGCTCAGGGTGCTGGGTTTCAGGTACCATTTTGGTGAGGCTGTGGTATGCAGGCAAGCACTGGATGTTGTTGTGAAATTGCTTTTTTTTAAAAAAAAGTATGATTTGATCTGGAGGAGTAGCACACAGGTGAGAGTACTCGCTTAGCAAGTGCAAGGCCTTGAGTTTGATTCCCCAGCACCTCATAAACTAGGCATGATTGCATATGCCCATAATCTCTGCACTCTGGGGGCTGAGACAGGAGGATTGAGTTTGAGGCCAGCTTGAGCTAACATAGTGAGTTCAGGACTAGCCTAGACTACAGAGCAAGACCCTGGCCCCCCCCCCCCCAAAAAAAAAAAAGAAGAGAAAAGAAAAAAAGGAAATTAATATGTAAATCAGTATGTTACTGGAGAGCTCACACCAGGGTCTGTGTTCTGCCAATGTTGAAGAACAAACACTGTGAACAAAGAGACAGTTGGGAAGGAGAAAGTAACTTAAATTGGGAGAAATATACAGGAAAGGCAAAGCGGACAGGCACGCAGGTGAGGGATGAGAGCACCAGTTGATCGGCAAATACAGTCATCTTTTATAGTTTTTCTATTGATCTCACATATTTATTTTCTTATACCCATTTGGCCTTTACTGATCAGTACACATTAGCATAAGCACTAACTCATTGGCTTAAAATCAAATTTGAGGGCCCACGATAAGATCCCCAACTGTGGCCCCACCAAGTGTGAAATAGGAGCCCCAGATTCATAGTCACAGCCCCCAGGGCCTGTTAACTTTCACATTGCTGGTGTTCTGACACAGGGTGTCTTGGTTTTCTCAATTGCCTTGTTCTTGTTTTTGTTTTGGCTCAGCAAGTCTTAACTTCAGCAACCCTAACTGCTCTAAACCTATCTAGCAAAAATCTACCTATTAACCCTACACCTACCTAACAAAATTTACCATTAGAAGACTCTGAATAAAGCAGACTGCCCTCCATAATATGAACGGGCCTCATCCGATCAGATGAAGACCTTCATAGATAAAACAGAGGTCCCCTGAAGGAGAAGAAATCCTCCCTCCAGGCTATCCGTAGACTCAAGGCTGCAACATGGGCTCCTGCAGATGTTTCCACCCTGTTATTGTGGCATGCAGACTTTGGATCTTACAATCATGAGGGTCAATTCCTTACAACTAGTCTCTCCGTAGATCTTTTTTTTTTCCCCCTGGAGTGGTGCTCAGTAAAAGATCCACAATTTGGACTACAGCAATGGCTATATGATGGCTTCTGTTGTGGTTTGGGTCTGGAGTGTCCCCCAGGGATGCTGGCTACTCTTGGGAGGCAGGCCTGGCTGGAAGGGGTGGATGCTTGAGGCTTGGCCTGGTGCACTGGTTTTGACCTTCTTGCCTGACTTGGCTCTGTTCTGCCAGGTAGTGAGGACCTCTGGCTCTGGTCCTGGAGCCAGCCCCAGCCCCACCATGTGATTCTGTTTCCAATTGTCCACCTGTGAACAGACTGACCTTCTGAAATAGTGAGCTAAAAAGTAAATCTTTCCTTCCTAAAGGTGTGGATGCTGGTATTCTGTCCCAGCAGTGAAAAAGTAAACAAGACAGTTACTGATGTTACTACCTAATGGGTTTGGGCAATAAATCACGGTCAACTTTATGCCTAGGGTGATAGGCATTAACCTAAGGAAGCAATGGTAATGAGCTCCCGCTGTAAATCGCCAGCGTGTGAGGCCCACTTGGGAGCACAAACACACCATGCAGAAAATCCTTTCCTCCTCCTTTTGCTTCTCCTCTTCTTTTTCTCTTTTTTGTGACAGGGTCTTGCTCTGTAGTCCAAGCTGGTCCTGAATTCACTGTGTACCCAGGCTGACCTTGGACTCATGGAAATCCTTCTGCTTCAGCCTCCTCATATGCTGGAATTACAGTAGTGCACCACCATGCCCAGATTATAAAATGGTGCTGGGGAATTGAACTCAGGTACTTAGTATTTGCTGGCAAGTGCTTTAACTGCTGAGCTATTTCTCTAGCCCCTCTCTTCTTTCTTTGGGAGTACTGGGTATTGAACCCAGGTCTTTCACACTGATCTGTATCCCCTTCCCTGTTTTTAATTTTTATTTTGAAACAGGACATCTTGATTCATTTAGTTGCTTGGGCTGGTCTTCCATTTCTGCTTCAGTCTCCACAAGGCACAGAGATTACAGGCATGAGCACCAGACCCAGGTTCTTCTTCTACTTCTTTTCTCTTCCACCTCTTCCTCTTCTCCTTTTCCTCCTTCTCCCTTTTTGGCCTGCTACCTTTCCATCAGAAGAGGAGTCCTGACCTGCTGGTTATGTACTAACTCATTGTTCCCTACAGCTTCCCCTCAGAGGACAGAGACCACATGTAGAGAACTCCCTGTTGTCCTATGCACTAGGGGAAAGGGTGGGGCACAGAAGCTGTGGTCCTCTTGAAATAATCTTCCTTCTGACTCCAAATCTGCATCTTGCCTGGTGTCAGTGTCCTTGGGACTTCAGTCCTCAGACATTACTGCCACGTTGTCTGTGGTCCCAGGCTGCACAGTGCCTTTGGGCCTGGCATCTTTGCTCTATTGGTGCCATGCTGGAGAAACTAGAAACCTCAGTATCCAGGTTATGGGTGCAGCCTGCGGTCATCTCCTCTACATCCTTCACTTCCCCCAAGGAATCCTTAGGAAAGTATTGAAACTCAGGTTGTCTGGAGGCACTACAGGGCCACAGCTTTAGCCTTGGCTCCAGAGGCTTCTGTCTCTGTAGAATGCAAGACCTCAGCTTGTTGCTACACTGCCCTGCCTTCAGGCACTTCCTGAACCTCACCCTTCCTCTGCTCCAGGGACCCTCGGGAGTGCTCATGAGCATGGCTCTCATCTTCTTCCACTGAACTGCTTTGGCCCTCATGGAATTTGGCCACATGAAAGTGACAACCCTTCACTGCCATGGCTGCCCAGGCCAGTGATGGCCTTTTGGCTCTTTTCCTGTCAAAGAAGCCCCTGCCCCTCCAGAGGTGGCAGACCTCAAGGATTCTGAGGGGCCACATAGCTATGTGCCAGACTGTGTGTGACCCTGGCAAAGGTCTGGATGCCCTGTCTCTTGCTCAGAGTAGCACTTGTTGGGTAGGGATGCAGTGCTGGTTGTAGACCTGCAGTTCTTAGGAGCCTCCTGGGTAGGACTTTCTGCCTCAGCCTCTGGCTTTTCTCTTTATGACACAGGCACCACATCTTAGCCAGGAGCCTGCTGATTACAGGTGATAGAGACTCAGCTTCTTATGATTAAAAGATGAGAAAAAAGGAAAGAAAAAAGGAAGACAAAAAGAAGGAAAGTATTGGTTTGTCTTTGAAAACACATGACAAGTCTTCAGATATAGCTGAATCCAGGAGCTTCAATAGTGTGGCATCTTCGACCGGCAAAGACACCACACGGACTCTCACGATCGTGGAACGCTGACTGACTGGACGACTCTACTTGGCTCTCTCACTCGACTCGACTGGACTCTCTTTATTCCACAAAGCCCAAGCTTAAATACACTTCCATACCCACATCAACACACAAGCAATCTAATAAGCTACACATTAGCGTACAAGCAATCCAACAGGCCAACACCAGCATACAAGCAATCCAACAGGCCAACAAACTCTCCAGACCCATCACCCCACCTTGGGACCCTCTCTCCAGAACAGTCCCGTGGTTTAACACCTAATCCAAACTTCAAGCAGAAGAACACCTGACTTAAATTCCAGACAGTAAATGCTTCTTCGTGGAAAGGAACGTGGCCAAGGTCTGCAATGCTGAGGCTCTCGGGCCCCAAGGGCCCCAACACAATAATGTAGTCAACTCAGCCTCATTTCCCCGTTCCCTACCCGCTTAACTCAACCTCTTTTCTGTCCTTTTGTTGGCTTATTCCCAGGGATAATTTCTCCACTGCGTACTCGAAGGTTTCACACTTAGGTTTTTTTCCTGTAGTTATTGATGTTAATAGAAAGATAACTTTTCTTTCCCTTTAGTCCATGAAAAAATTTTAGGGGTCTGGGAGTATAACTCAGTGGTTAAAGTGGTTGCCTAGCATGAGTGAGGCTCTGGGAACAGCATCACATAAAAAAAATTAGTTGGGGGCTGGAGGAACTGCCCAGTTGGTAAAGAGCTTGCCTAGCGAGCTCAAGGCCTTGAGTTAGATTCCCCAGCACCACATAAGCTGGATGTGGTGGCACATACCTATAATCCCAGCACAGGGAAGGCCGGGACAGGAGGATTGCTGTGAGTTCCAGGCCAGCCTGGGCTCCATAGTGAGTTCAGGATCAGCCTGGACTACACAGGAAGACCCTGTCTCAAAATAAATAAATAAATAAATAAATAAATAATAAAAAGGAAAGAGCCTTTAATCTCCAGTACCATAAACACACACACACACACACACACACA
This sequence comes from Ctenodactylus gundi, assembly GCA_004027205.1. Classification (NCBI taxonomy): domain Eukaryota; kingdom Metazoa; phylum Chordata; class Mammalia; order Rodentia; family Ctenodactylidae; genus Ctenodactylus; species Ctenodactylus gundi. The sequence goes on from PVKB01002876.1 coordinate 163,146, forward strand.
CACACACACACACACACACTCACAAATCTGTATATCTTCCTATGAGAGTGGAAGAGTTGGTGTGTGAGGCTCCATCTAAACTGTCAGGCTGAGAACAGGGGAATAGTTCCTCCAAAGAACAACATAGCACTTAGCAGAAAAAAGAGTAGATGCCAGGGACTAGGGGCATAGCTTGATGGTTAGCATGTTTGCCTAGTGTGCGAAGACCCTGGCTGCAATCCTCCTCCAGCACCACATAAAAGTAGCTGGGTGTGATGGCACATGCCAGTAATCCCAGCACTCAGAAGGCTGAGGTAGGAGAGTTAAAAAAAAAAAAATACATGCCAGACAGGGGCAAAACTTCAGGTCTAAGCTACATCCAGGCACTCCTGAATCCCTGCATTGGGAACAACTGAGGCTCAGGCTGGAGTCCAGCTACAGCTAAATGCTAGGAGAGAAGATGTGTGAGGCCTGGCCAGGTGAGAGGCACAGGCTGCAAGGGCCGTGAGAGTTCCAAAAAGGGTGAGCAGTTGCATTGGAGTGTCACAGAGCAGTGCTTCCCAAATTGAATGTGTGCATGTGAATCATCTAGGATCCTATTAAAATATAGATGTATTTTTTTTTCCTGGGACACGGTACCCGATATCCACAACTTAGGGGAAGAGAGATTTTAGCTCACAGTTTCAGAAGGTCTCAGCCCACTTGTGGGTGGCTGGCAATGATAATAAAAGGGCTTAGTGGCCAGAGGGAGGCAATCAACAGAATGGGGGGACCAGAAGTCAAGAGCTCCAGGTGGGCAGGGCTACCGGATCACCTTCTAGATCAGCCACAGTGATCCGCCTCTTCTGACCAGGCCCCACCTCCTGATAGCCCATGAAATCTATATATAATCCTCAATATCCAGATACATGAGACTTTTGGGGAACATTCCAGATTGAAACCATACAGCTAGTCCCTACTTTTTTTTGTGAGACTGGGTCTCATTAAATTGCTCAGGCTGGGCCTCTTGCCTTAGCTTCATGAACTGCTGGGATTACAGTTGCAAATGTTTGCCACCACGTCTGCCTCAAGTGTAGATTCTGATTCAGGTTCTTAGAGCAATGGGTCTCAAGCACGAACAGTGACATTATAGGCATTCCCTGCTCAGGAATATTTGGCACAATAGGTGAACACTTTTGGTTTCTGCCATGGGATGGAAGTACAGAGAGGGGCTGCAGGCACCTGGTAGGTAGAGCACAGCGATGCTGCTATCTTTTATATAACAGCACTTCACGACAAAGAGCTATCTGATCCAAAATGTCAGTAATGCTGTGGTGGTCTGGAAACCATGGGACCATGGAAGGACATTCCAAGCAGAGGAACTGCCCAGGAAGGAGTGCCTGGTTTAGGAGGGCAGGTCACCAGCCCTGTAGAAGGGTGCACATTCATGGAGTCGTAAACCCACAGACACCCTAGGTTAGAAAGAAGGCCAAAGACGACCAGCAATCTTTCTACTGAAAAGTGTGATCCAGATGGGCTGGAATAGCATCACCTGTGAGCTTGTTAGAAATGCAAAATCTAGGCTCTACTCCACACATCTGACTGAAAATTTGCTTTTTTTTTTTCTGGGGATGGAGTCCAGGGGTCCAGGGTCTTTTCTCTGAGCTACGTCTTCAGCACATTTATTATTTCTGATTGAGACAGGGCTCACTAATTTGCTAAGTAGTCCAGGCATGGCTTGAACTTGCAATTCTTCTGCTTCAGCCTTCCAGAGTGCAGTAATTACAGGTTTGCACCACCACCCTGATTTAAAAATCTACATTTTTTAACAAATGCAATTTGCATGCATGTTAAATCTGGATGAACACTGGCCTATGACAGTGCTCCAGTATGAATTGACCAACCAGGTTATAGTTCTTGAACATCTATAGGTGCCCAGACTTGCATTCATTATGGAGTTGACTCCCTTGAAGACAGATTTGGCTACAGAATAGTAGTAGAAAACTTGGGCCAGGCCTGTGGCACTCTGAAAGGAAGGCAGAGGCAGGAGGATGCAAGCAAGTTCAAGCCCAGCCTGGGGAACTTGTGGAGATCCTGTGTGAAGACCACTAAAGGAAGATTGGGTTAATTGTGGTTTGGATCTGGAATGTCCCCCAAGAGTCTCATGTATTTGAATGTTACAGGTTGTATGTGGAACTATGTGTTATTGGGAGATTGGGGCCTGGTCTGGAGGGGTAGATTATGGGGGTGTAGATTGGATTACAAGTGTTTAGTGGGGATTTACCACAACTTCCACACCTGGAAGGGGTGGAACACTGAGGCTGGACCAGGGGTGGGTAACTGGGACAGGCCTGGAAGAATACCTAAGCTGTTTCCTGTGTTCCTATGGGACTAGTCTCAACTTGCCTTCACTGGGCTTCTGCCTCCAGCTCTGCCATGTACCTCCACTGTTGCCAGCCACCCTTGAGGGGATTGTGACCTTCTGAAACTGTGAGCCAGAATAAACCTTTCCTCCCCTAAATTTGAGGAAAAAGAGACTAACAGAGGGCTGGTTATGTAGCGCAGTGCTAAGACCCTAGGCTTGATCCCCAGTGTGTGTGTGTGAGGGGGGGCAGGGGGCGGTTGGAGAGTAGAAACTTGAAAGCATCCTGAGTGGGGCAGTTAAATTAAGTCTCCTTCTATGGCGAAAATTCTGCCTTTGTTAGATGGCTAGGAACTGCGTGGTCAGACTGAAGGAGTTTTGGATTTGCGTCCTATATATAAGCTGCCACAATTTACCATAGTGTTTGTACAGTACAAATTTAACGAATGAGAGAATGTTAATTTGCCCCGCCGCCGGGGCTGGGCTCTGGCGGTTGTGGGGAAGCCGCCCCCGCCCCGTCCCCCGGCCCCGGCCTATCTGCGCCCCGCGGAGGCGGCGGCCCTGGGTGCCCGCGGCGCGGGCCGGTCAGCTGCGTCCCGTTAGCGGGGACAGGCTCCGCGCGGAGCGGGCGGCGTAATGGGGACCATGCCCACCCTAATGGGAAGCAGCCGTCCGCCCCGGCCGAGCGCCTTCCCACGGGGCCCGAGAGCCGCCGAGATAAAACGCGGGGGCCGCGAGAGGCGCTTTGATTCCAATACGAAACAAATTATTCCTCCCGGAATGGAACAAAATAAGTCAGAGCGGAATCTCATGGCCGTCATTCCTTCCCGCAAGCCACCGCGGGCGGCCCGGTCCTCAGGCCCCGCGCGGCGTGGTAGGGACGGCGCCGGGGCGGGAGGTCGGGCCCCGGCCGCGCGGATCCGAACCCCGTGGCGCGCGGGTGCGAGGCGTGGGCGCGGGGCCCCAGACTCCAGAGGACTCCTTAAAGCGCACATTGCCGTCCCCCCCGCAGCCTCAGAACTCCCGATTTCGTCCGAGGACAATGTGTGGGTTAGTGCCCTACAGCGCGCCGAGTCTCCTGCAGACCTTAGCGCGCCCCGCTGCCCGCTGCCCGCAGTCAGGTGGTGGAGACCTGGAGAGGCCCCTCTGCAGGGAGCGCCGCCCCCTTCATCTTTGTTGGTGCTGGTGCGTGTGTTTTCCAAGGCTGGGACTCAGGATCTCTTTACACTCTGCCCATTTTACTTTGATTCTGATTTAGAGGCAGGGTCTCACTCTTAAGTTGCCCAGGCTGGGCTGGAACTCGTGCTCTCCTCCTGCCTCAGCCTCCCATAGTACCGGGATTACAGGACTGTGCCACCAGGCCTGGCTTCACTGGCTCTTTTGGTCCTTTTGTCTTTCTTTTTATTGGGGATTGGACCCAGGGCCCTTGCGCATGCTAGGCAAGAGCTCCATCACTACTACCCTTGAGCTCTACCCTTGGGCTCCTGGAGCCTGTTTTTGATTGATCACTTTTGTACTGGGGAGCAACTACTGAGGGCCTTTGAAAACCACTGGTAAGATCTCTAGGACTCTAGGCAGCCCTTATGGCCCTGCAGCCGCTAGAGAAGGCTCGGCAGCAGAATGCTGGTAGTGTGCTGGACAGTGGCAGCAATTTTTTTTTTTTTATGATGATAATGAGGAACAAGTCCAGGGCTTTCACACCGAGCTATATCCCCAGCTCATTTTCTTTTTTCCTTTCTTTCCTTTTTGTGACAGGGTCTCACCAGACCAGGCTTGCACTTGCAATCCTCCCGCCACATCCCTGCAGAGTGCTAAGATTACAGGCATACACCAATGGCAGCAGTTCTTACTGGGGTGACAGATCTCTGAGTTCCTGCTTGGCTTCTTAGAAGCTGTTCGGGGATCTAAGCTTTGGCATGTTTGGGGTGAGTGCCTCCTTTCCCTTCTGCATTCCTAGAGCAGGCCACTGGTTCTCAAATGAGAGTGTGCCCCGGAGGCCTAGGTAAGGCACATGTTGCTGTTCCTGGCCAGAATTGCCTATTGAACTGAGTCTGAGGTAGAGCTGAGAATTTGCATTTCTAATAAGGACCTAGGTGATGCTGATGGTCTAGGTTTCACACTTCAAAAACCAATTAGCGAGACTTTGTCCCAAAATCAAAAATTAAAAAGCAAATGGGCTGGGAATGTAGCTGAGATTGAAGGTCCTGTGCCCAACCCCCGTACCACAAAAACAACTCTCTGGGATTCATTTGGCATTTCCGTGCCCACCAGAGGAAACTTCTCTGGTGGTCGGTGGTCGCTGTCTTCCTGCGGACTGCCTGTCTCAGTGCTCAGAGGCAGCCTGGCTCTGCTGTCTGTGCTGCTGGCCCTGGAGACTAGGCTGCAGCCTCGGATGAACGGCATCCACCCCACGTTCACTCCTGCACCACACCAGGCGGGCCAGCTTCTTTCTTCTTCCTGCTGTCCCTCACATTCTAGGTGTGCTCCAGTCCCAACCCTGGGCTGTGCTGGGTAGCTGAGAAAGTGATCCACGCAAAGCCACGCCCAGAGGGGTCTCCACTGCACCTCTGCCAGTGACAGGGTCTCTCTGAGGTGATACTTCTCCTTTTAGCTTGTACTGCACATAGGAGCTATTTGTGACATACTTGCCAATTGATCAGTTGGTTAGGCTGAACAACCAGGAGGGGAAATAAAACAAGCACAGTGGACACTCCCCAAACCTGCTGTGGACAAGGACAATGTTTCGAGTAGGGTTTGCTCACTTGGCTGAGGAGCAGAATCTCCTCTTGAGCCTCACAGGACTAGGAAGATGTGTCAGAAACTTCTAGTGGGCACCCTGAAGATCAGGCCTTGGGTGGGGGCAAGCAACATAAGTGTTATTCAATATGGGGGTTTTGAGATTTCCTAGGCAAGCTGAAGACTTTGGGGAAGAAAGGGCAGGTGGTTTATTGGGGCCTGTGCTTATTGGGGGGCCTTCTTTGTCCTAGTGCCTCTGGATCTTCAGAAAGGCAGCTTTCTTAAGGAATTTCATGACATTTAGAAGATTTAGAGAATATCAATTGTGAAAAATCATAGCATTTGAAATTTAGAGTAGGATGCCAATCTCCAATTTAGATGAAAATAAGTAAGCTATGTAAAAACCGTTCGATTTTAATAATTTTTCTCTTGATTATTTTGAGACGATATTATTAGGGAATTGCTAAATTTCTCACAGGTTTCTATTGGTTATTGCCGTGGTTCTCAACCCCAGCTGTTCATAGGAAGCATGAGAGCTAATTCCAATCTCGGTGCCCCCTCGGGTGTGGAGCCTGAGGAGAATTTTCTTTTTTATTATTTTGGTACTGGAGACTGAACTCAGGGCTTTCACATTAAGCTACATCCTCAGCTTTTTAAATTTTAATTTAATTTGATTTTTTATGGTACTAGGGATCCAACTCAACCCATTTTTATTTTTGATTGTGAGAGAGGGTTTCACTAAGTTGTTCACTTTCCCAGGCTGGGCTCAAACTTGTGGTCCTCCTGCCCCAGCTTCCTGGGATTACAGGCATGTTTCCCCATGCCTTGTTTCCTAGCCCTTTTGTAATTTTGAGATAGAGTTTTGCTAAATTACCTAGGCTGACCTTAGACCTTGCAATCTGCTGCCTCAGCCTCCTAAGTAGCTGAGATTACAGATGTGCATCACCACACATGGCTTGACCATAGGTGTTTGAGGGCCTGTTAGGTAATTGTGGAGTTTAGTTAGTATCATGAATTCTTGAGCTATTGATTGAGTGATTGGAGGGGCTACGATGAAGCAAATCAGACTTTTGGGGGTGTCATTTTAACTTTCTAATGAATTCTGGCCTTTTCCAACAGGAAGGAACTAACAGAAGTGACCATGAGAACTTCTTCCTCAACAACAGCTTCAGCTGACAGACTAGGGGTGGGCCTTCAGGAAACACCTGATGCTGGTGGCCCAATTATTTTCTCTCATACAGGAAGATGGAACTGGGATTCAGAGATTTTTGGCTATCATAGAGGCTGTGTCTTGCAGAGAGGAGAGACTTGGCCAGAATTGCAAGCACAGTTAACTCTTGTGATTACCTCAGCCTGCCTAGAGCTCCAAGAAATTGCCCACAAATCCTTATAACAGCACTCTCCCCCCATGTGGCTTAAGCCAGCTCTAGTGGATATATGTTACTTGTGACCAAAGCGTACTGGCACATGTACAGACAATAGGCAACAGGAGCACACAAATTGAAACATGTATTCACCTCCTATGCACATCTACTCATTCATATCCGGTGTTTGAGGCAGACTCTTTGTAACTCCATGTGGTCCCAATGGATGCTTCTTTAGAATCTGTATTTTCCGGAATCCCCTTGAAGAAACCTCACTTTTTATTTCAATTGGGAACAGCAGTGGTTCCCTAATGTGGCTTCATGGGCTTCATCAGAATCACTTGAAGGAATTACAGATGTATGAATTGCCAAGTGCCACCTCCGAGGCAGAAACAGTCTATGAAGATGATCTGGATATCTGTGCTTTCAAATCTTTCTCCATGAGATTATGCTATGAGTTTACTGGGATCAGATTAGTTCGGTTAAAGTTTTTCTTTCTTACTTCCAGTAACAGAGATTCAACCTAGGCACTCACACATGCCCTAGCACAGAAGTATATCCTTTTATTTTATTTTTTATTTTTGTGACAGGGTCTTGCTAAGGATGGCCTCAAACTCTTGATGCTTCTTCAGCCTCTCAAGTAGAGGGATTGTAGGCATGTACCACCACGCCCACTGGGTTAAAGTTTTTTAAATAAAAATTTTTAATTTCTTTCCTGGGTGGAAATGGTGTTCCTGTCAACTTATCAATTCTGGCCGACAGATTTTAAAGTCCATTTGTTCAGGACACGAATAAGAGACTAGGCTGCAGACATACAGAAGAGAGCCCTGTGAATTTCAGGCTTGTTGGAGCAATTAGAATATGCATATAGGCCAGAGGGATTTTTCCAGGTTGGCTGCTTGAGCTGGTAAAATGAATTAGATTATTTGCTTTGCCTTCTGCCTCTGTAGACACAGCCAAAAGAAGAATAAAAAAGTGTGTGTCTGTGTGTGTATGTGTGTGTGTGTGTGAAGCAGCAAAATGTACTTTTTATTTTAGAAACAAAAATATCATTTCTGACCCAACAATAGCCGGATCCCCGTGAATGAAGGGTTTGCATATTTTCCTGTTTTAACGGTTCTAGTATAAACAGCCCAGGCCCAGATCTGATTGTCAGTAGGTCCTGAGCAGCCCAACCAGAGTCCTGGAAATGGCCCCCTGCACCCTGAGAACCTGGTCCGGCTTAGTGCCAGGATTTGGGCTTGTGTGTAACAGTAATGATGGGGTCAAAAGTTGAGGGAGAGGGCAATTGCAGTGATCCCCAAGATCACAGCCAATGCCAGAAGCAACAGTAATAGCCATTGCAGAGGCAGGAGGAGCAATAAATACCAGGGAATGAAGATTCTTTGCACAGGCACTAGGGTGAGTAGGTAGTCATTTATTTATTTGCAAAATCCTGATGTCGTAGGCATTGTTATTCTAATTTGTAGAATGAGGTTCAGAGAGGTGATAAAGCTTTTCTCTTCTTTCTCTCTCTCTCTCTCTCTCTTTCTTTCTTTCTTTCTTTTTTTCTCTCTGAGATAGGATCTTGCCCTGTAGTTCAGGCTGGCCTCAAACTCAAGGCAAGTCCCCCTGCATCAGCCTCCTAAGTGCTGGGATTACAGGCTTGCACCACCACACCAAAATTTCTTTCTTCATGTGATACTGGGAAAGTGAACCCAGGGCTTTGCACATATTAGGGAAACATTTTAATCAGTGAGCTATGTCACCAACACCATTTCTTGTGCCCCATACGTGTCCTGGAAGCTGGCTAGGGTAGCTCTTCAACTCTGCAGGGCCTTGTTTTCCTGAGACACCCTTCCTATCTCTCTAGCTCCACTGGCCTCCAGCAGAGGGAGACAGCTGCCGAGAGGAGTTATTGTAGAAGGCTTTCTTCTAGCTCAAGGCAACGCCAACATTTTGACTGGATTCTTTACATCCTCAGAATGTGACTATGTTTCTACTGTTTAGGCGAGTAAGAAATTCAACATGTATTGACTAACTTCTGATTATATATTTAATGACTCAGGGTGTAAGGTGAAAGAGGCTTTCTTGAGCTGGAAACAAACAGAATTGTTTGGTCTTGGTTCATCCAAATGATGAATTATTAAGCAGTCATTGAAAATCCTTTTTCAAAGAATAAGATATGGGGGTTGTAGAATGGCTCAGCGGTTAAAGTGCCTGCCTAGCAAGAGCTAAGTCAACTGCTAAATACCTAAGTTCGATTCCCTAGCACCATATAAGACAGGCGTGCTAGCACACGCCTATAATCCCAGCACTCACTCAGTAGGCTGAGGCAGGAGAATTGCCATGAGTCCATGGCTAGCCTGGGATCCACAGTGAGTTCAGGAGTAGCCTGGTCTGTAGAGTGAGACCCTGTCTCAAAAATAAAAAGATTATAAAACTGTGAAGTCTTTGGAAACCGTAGTCTGCTACTCATGGGACTTAGATTGATTTTTTATTAAGATCTATAAATAAAAGACTGGAGGGACGTCATCATAATATTAGCTGTAGTTGCGGCTTGGAGAGGCAAGTTTCTGTTCTCTGTGCGTTTAATGCTTTCCTTCCCGGCAGGTTGTAAATGGAAGACAGGCTGTGTAGTCCTTACGCACAGCACTGGAAATGCACAGGTGTGATTTCTGATTAAATTTTACCCCAGGATGGATTTCAGCGGGTGAAATTCTTTCCGCCTTACTGCCTAGAGCTAGTTTCCAGAGGGTTAGAGGCGTTCTGAGTGAGCTCCGGCGGGGTAGAGCTCGCGCGGGAACCTGCGCGGTGCGGTAGAGAGCGGCCGCTTCCTGTGTCCGAGACGCTCTTCATTTGTTGGGAGACAAGTGCACTGCAAAAACAGAGGCGGCCAAGCGCCAAGGTGGCCGGCTAGTGGCTGGAAGCCGACCGTCAGGGTCAGGGAAGGCAGCCACTTCAGGCGGGGACGGCAGGCCCCTGTCCCAATCCGAGCCTGGGGTCTCCCCGAGTCGCCTGGGACGGCAGTGGCCTGCTGCGAAGGGTCTGCGGGTGCCTTGGGCTGCGGTCTTCCCGCCCGGCCGCTCACCCCAGGTCCGCCCTCAATTCCCGCTAACGCTGGAAGCAGCGGGACTGTTCTGCGGCGCTCCCGCTCCCTCGGCACCTGGGGCCTCCGGCCCCGGCGGGAGGTGCAGTCGGGAACCGGGAAACACCGGCGCGCCGCCACTCTGGGGATCCGGCGAGAGCGGGGTCGCCTCGTTTCGGACGAGCCCCAGAGCGCCTGCGGCTTCTGGATCTTTGAAGGGGGCGACGGCGGTGCTGCTTGGTGCCAGCAGAGGGCAGCCGTACCGCTGGGCGGCTGCAAGGCGACCTTGCCAAACCGCGAGCTCCCTGCCAGCGCTCAGACGGCGGGTTGGGGGCGGCCTTGGAGCGCCCAGAACTGCAACCTTAGGCGGCAGGAGCCGCGCGCCGGGCCCAAGGGCACCCGCGAAGCAGTCCCCGGACAGCCTCACGCTGGGAGGTTGCGGGGCGCGGGCGAGGGGCGGGGGACCGAGTGCCCCCGAGGGGAAGAGGCAGAGCCCGACTCACACGGGAAATCCATGTTTTTCTGCAGTAGATTCCAAGTGTGTAGAAACCCTTTGAATGATGCTGTGCGAGGGCTGGAGTAGTGTTCGCGTCCTCGGCGAGGCCGGTCGGAGGCCAGGGGTGGGTGGCCCCACGCCGCGCCGAAGACGCGAAGAGAGCGGGACGGGCGGCCGCACAGGCAGCGCAGGGATCGCGGGCTGGAGGTCCTAACCCGGGATTCCTGCCGCCGCCTCGGCCACGTTCTGGCTCTTGAAGCTGTGGCACTCCTTGTACCACTCTAGCTGCCGACCCGTTGCTGTTAAATGGGCACCGAGGGGACCCAGGGTTCCAGTGTTTCTCCACAGCTCTGGAGCTGCGCGGGGCTTCTGGGCTTGTGGCTAGGGTGAAGGGAGCCCCTCTTGCGCGTTGGCCAGACAGGCTGCTTTGCGGACCCAGGCCCCAGGCTTTGGGATCCAGTTGCGCGTGGGCGGCCACGGCCTTGAAAGCGAGGCGAGCGCCCACACAGCACTCAGGGCGGCCCTGGGAACCTGGGTCACCCACCTCCGGAAGACCTCTCTCATTCGCAAACGACTGCGCCTGACGGGTCGGTCTCCCGGGAAGCCAGGGGTCTCTTATGGCACGAATCAGGCCCACACCCGCCTCGGATCGTTGGCTATCCTCCCTCTCTCACCGCGGGCGTGTAAAAGGCGCCCATTGACTTCTCTCGGCTAGTTTCCCCACTTATCTATTTCGACAGGAGTTTCCCGGCACGGTGGTGAAAATCTTGTTTGAAAACGACCTGAGTAAATGTGAAGTATAATTAAGAGTCAGGAACAGCCATCTCCGCTCGGCTGCGCAGTACCCGACAGGACAGAGCCTTAGAACAGTGCCTAAACGGCCGCACTTGCACCTCGCGCGTGCGCAAAGGTGTGTGCTGGTCTTCACACGCACGATATGGGCGCAGAGTTACAGGGTCGTCTCCCGGAGTGGCCCGCGTGCTCACTGCGCGCAGAGCAGAGCGTGTGCCTCGCCCAGCCGACCCGTTTCTCCCAAGCTGGGTCAGCGGCTCTCGGGGACACAGAGTCTCTGCTCTTGGGTGCGGAAAAGGCCGGATCCGGGTCTGTAGGTCAGCGCCTCGGCGCCGGCGGGCCCCTTTATCTCTCATCTGCCGGCGGAGGGCAGCTCCGGTTTCAGTGGGGACCTAGACCCCTGAGCCGGCGTGTGGGGGTGGGAAGCTACAGGAGCGTGGTGGGGGGCGATGCGGGCACCGGAGGCCGCAGGGAGGGCCTCACTCTGGAACCTGTCGCCCTGTCTTTGCTCCAGGGAAAAATAAAGCAGGCTTGAGCCCGTTTGGCCCGCGGAAGTGGCCCGGGCCGTTTACTTCCACAAGCCCTCGTGAAGGAAGGCGAACGGGCCTGGGGAGACTACGTGGCCTGGGACACTCTGGGCTGCGGCGCTGGCTGGCCAGGGGTCCCAGGACACCACAGTGTGCGCACGGGCGGCTTTTGGTCTCGCACCATCTGGCAGGCGCGATCCTCGCTCCCTCAGGCGCGCCTGCTCTACCTCAGTAGCCCAAGGCCACAGCCTGCGAAGCCAGCACCGCGGAGCGGCGCGCCTGCCCCGGGTTTCTACCTTGCAGACAACGATGGCCCAGGCTCACAGGCGATCTCGGGCCTTCTCTCCTGGGTTGCAAGAAAGATGGAGCGCAGGAAAGTTGAAGCCCAGCGCTTGAAAGGGCCTCTGTGGCTGCCGCTGGCACAGGACACAGAACGGGCTCGGGTCCTGCCGGCCACCTGGGCCCAGCGGCAAGGCTGAGCACGACCCGCTCCCGAGGGTCGAGCCGGGCGGGGAGCCATGGCTCCTCACCCCTGCTGGAGACTCTAAGTAGAAAAACAAAATGCTGGCGGGAAGGGGGTCCGAAGAAGACAGTGGCAGGCGGCTTCGGGGAAACACGCCGTCCAGGGCCTTGGGGGTGGCTCAGACCCGAGCCTGCTGTCGGGACCCTGTGCGTCGCGGCGGCCGGAGCTCGGAAAGCTCCCTCTGCCGAGTTGGAAGAGGCTGGGTCGCCGGCCGCTGCCCCCGCCCCGGAATGCCGCGGGACCCTGACCCGGCCTTTATCTCGGCGCGGTCGAGCCGTCACGGGGGCTTCAGGAAAGAGGACAAAGGCCCGGTGACCCTGCGGGCGGGGGCTTAGCTTCCTGGCTTGTTGCTCGCAGAGCCTTTGAGCCGTTGTTGGGGGAGATTTTTAAAAATATGTGTCGAGTTTCCTTTTTTTCCTCCTAGAAACAAACAAAAAAAGCAAATGGCCTATTCCTCCTCCATCCTCATCTTTAGAGAATGAAGTTTCCTGGGATCCTGCCCTGGATTTTGTTTGCCTTCCTACCCAAACAGTTTTCCTTCTACCTAGGGAAAGCTCCGGGAGGGGTTTGTTGGGTTGGGTTTGCTGGTTATTATTACTCAGGACCATCGTGCGCGCTGAGGCCCCACCCTGGAGAGCAGAGGTGGCCTCCCTGCGGGATCGGGGCTCCGGCACCAACTGCCCTGGTCGCTGGGCGCCGCCGTCGCCCGCCTCTCCTTGTCCTGCTGTCCCGACCACCCATTGCACGGACAGGCTGAGTCATTCTCTCCGAATTTTGTTCAGGGCTGTCAGGAAGGGCACCGTCTGCGCCCGAGAACCCGAGCTTGCAGCTGCTGCAAGCAGACTGGGCCGCTGGCCACCGGGCCGGGGTCCCCCCAGGCGGCTGGCCCCGCACTGCCCCTGCTCCCCACCCACGGGCGGCGCCTGGGCCGCTGCAGCTTGGCCCAACCCGCTTCCTGCGTTCGTCCCTCGGGTTTCCCGTTTCTCCACAAAGGCGCGGGGGAGCCTCGCCCACAGGTTGACCCCCACAACCTCCTGCCGGTGCCTACCTTCAGCTTTTCTGAAAAACGAAAATAAAAATTGAACAGTGTCGGAGGCCAGCGAGCCTTTCTCAGAGAAAAACATCGGTAGGAATGGTTTGGGAGAATCAAGAGGGTGGGCCACGGGAGGAGTCCGGGTGGGTCAGGGAGCCCACCTGTCTCTCAGGGATCCACTATTCACCGCAAGGGCAATGGGGTGCGTCATGACTCCGAGGCCATCGGGCTGCGCAGGGTGGAATATTTTCTGGTGCCTGGACCCTGGTAGGTGCTCAGGCTTTTGGGGGTGCAGAGATGGCCTGGCTGTGTCAGCTGGGTTAGGATGTCCAACCCTATAGAGTTACTACTAAAGGCTTTTCCCTCCTCCTTTTCTTTCAATAGGGGATGGGAAACTTACTGAATATCTATAATAAAGTGGGCGCTATGACATTAGAATACTAAGTTATTTTAAGAATCCCTGGGCTGGTGGAATAGCACAGTAGTTAAAGCACTTGCCTAGCAAGCGCAAGACCCTGGGTTTGATTCCCTGGCACTGAATAAGCTGGGTGTGTGGTGGCACACATCCAGTATTACTAGAACTGGTAAGCTGAGACAGGAGCAGGAGGATTGCTGTGAATTTGAGGACAGCTTGGGCTACATAGTTCAGGACCAGCCTGGACTGTACAGAGACTCTGTTCAAAAAAAAAAAAAAAAAAAAAAGAATCCCGAGTTATAGAGAAGAGAGTGATTTAGAGTGGTACTTTGCCTGAGGTTACACAGTCACTAGAGGTGGGCATTCTGGCTCTTTACCAGTTCTTCCTGGCTCAACAGTCTCCTTTCTTTTCTGCACCCTGAACAGGCCACCCCTACCCCAACCCCATGTTTCATAACAAACTTGTCATAGTTCATCACCAAGCCAGAACTTGTGTCACAAACAGGCTCCCCGGCAGCAGTTTCTGCTGCATCATCTGCCTGACTCTCTGGTCCAGGTCTGCGTTTCTTTGTCTAGGCAGGTGCCCGTGCACTCACAGTGCATGACAGAGGAGCCTGGGCTACTTGGAGAGCACAAGCGGGCAGCTAGGCTCAGCTGCGCTCAGGTTGCCTCTTAGGATTTCTGAGGCTGTTTCCTCCATAGACAGCCAGGTCATCATCTCTAGGAGGCCCCTTCTTTTCCCATGTGTTCAAGTTCTCAAATACAGTGTAATTTTGGGCTCCTGGGACCTAGATCCCCTTCTTATGCAGCCTTGACTCTCCTTTCTCCAAAAGGTGGATAGTTACTCTGACTGCTTGTTTTTAAGACTCCTTAATTTTGAATTGTCCTTAAGGCAGAACTGAGTGCATGAAGGTTACTCCTGTCAGCTCCATGACTTCAGTTCCCATCATAGAAAAAGAGGTATGGAGTTTGGGTCTCATCCCTTCCTGTAGGTCTCACAGGCTACTCTAAGGAACTGTCTCCCAGTGGTGGCAGGTCCAGAGAGGCATGGACACTACTGAGCGAGATAAACAGCCAGGGGACGCTGTGAGTCTTAAGCCTTATCAAACAACTTCCTGAAAGAACCCTTCCTGAAGGCAGGAATTTGACTCAGTGGTTCATGAGTGCCAGGTTATAAATGGAAGAACTCAGTCCAAGACCTTCCCTGGTCAATTCTTGGCTACAAAGCTGCTGCAAGTCTGAGTTAGCTGGCCCGCAGGTTCCACCCACCACCAGGGGGCTCTACACAGTGCACCTTTCTGTCTTGGTTTGCAGGAAACAAAGCGAAGCTTGGATATACCGACAGCAAGTGAAAGGTCCTGGTCTTGCACATCAAAAATAGGGTGTGAGCTAGTGAACTTTTTACTGATGCCAGGGAAAACTGACTGCTGGCACCTTTTGGACTTAGTTGCTGGACCATCCGGGGAACTCCCTAGAGTCTCCATCCACTGTCCTTTAGGCATGTACTACATTCGCAAAGACTTCTCCCTAGTCTCCCTTGAGAACAAGACACCCCTTTCTCAGCCCACTTACTTGGGCAGTTTCAGGGGGAGCGTCTAAACAGCTGTGAGAGTGTGCCTGTAAATATGAGAAGGCTCATTCTGTCAGTGACTGTCAGTATGTTTACATTTCCATCCCTCTCCATTCAATACCATCTGTAGCAACTTGTTGCCCAGGACCTTCAGAAACCAGCAGGGTATTTGCATCAAACTCTATTTACATTTTATTTCTACTACATACTGGAAAACATATATACATGCACCCACATGGGCTACTGGCCATCTGGACTAGACTTTACATTAAGATATAATTGCCACGCAGCAGAGAATCTCTTAATTTTGCTCTCACTTAGGAAACTCCCTAAATCGGCTTCTCTAACAGAAACTCAGAAATGCAAAGGAGGCGAGGAAAGAAAAAAAAAGATGAAGAGAATCTGCCATTGCTTCAAACTTTTAGCACTGGGGGAAAATGAGCTTCGGAGAAACCCCTAGGGCCAGAATTAGAGACAGATGTCTCCCTGCAGCATCCATGGGGATGTGGGTATGACTTGGCTCTCTGCTTTCTCACCTCCTCCAATCCCCATGTAGCCCCAGGAAGCCCCCACTGATTCCTTCATTTCATTCTCCTTACTTGGTGAGGTTTCCCAGCTGTGGGAGCCTCTTGCCATTCAACTCTCAGGGGGCAGAGAGAGGCTCTGTCCTCCAGTGATGGTCCATCCCAACTTTCCCACCTCAATGGAGGAGGGCTGCTACCTGCCAGACAGGGCTTCTCCACAGAAGGCTTCCTTCACCTGCTTTTCCTGTTCTGGATCATAATCACAGGGGTGCTGGCAAGTCAGCCTGAGAGCCGGCAGCCTCTGCCAGGTGAAGGAGTCAAGTCTGTGTTTACTCTGTCTTATTCAGCAAGCCAGGAATACACATCCCCGAACAAAACTGAATGCTTTGCTATGAAATATTGATGCAACACTTAACACACTTCCTGTTAGCCACATGGCTACTACAATGCCCAAAGCACGCTCTCTTTGCAGGTGAAGGACACACAAATACCTATCCCCTGTCACTAGTACACAACAAACACAGTATACACATTTGCAGCTAGTACAAGACTACACAACTGCCAGTGGGACACTCATTCACATCGCAGAATGCATGGAGAGAGCACAGCATCTTCTCTGAGTTCCCCTTAGCCAGCCAGCCAGGGGAGCAGCAGCCGCTTGGGACCCAGACTCCAGGCCTAGTTCTGCCACTGGCTGACCCTCTTTTCCACTCTGCTCACCGCTGCTCTGACAGGCTACAGTCCTGGTCTCTGGGTGAGTCCCAAGAACCCACATCGCTTCTTTGGCTAGCCAGGGCCCTCCCACAGGGAGAGGAAAAAGAGTGTCCTGAGCAGGCACCGGCCACTTCTCCTCAGTCCTCGTTACACTTCACGTTGACATTCCCACAGCTGGGTCCCCATTTGGCTAAAGGAGAGGACTGCAGGTGTGTTACCTGCCCTTGTCCTACTGGCGGTCCTGAATCTGTTGCCACTGCTTTCCAGCCTCAGAGATGGAGGGGAGGGAGGTATGGGACTCATGACCCGGCGCGGGCTAGCTCCAGCTGCGCCTAGCTTCCAGAGAGCTGCAGGGTCAGTATCTGTTGTTCATCAGAGTACTGAAGGTGGCCAGGGGATCCAGCCTGCACAGGAGTCAAATGCCTGTGTGTGTGTATACATGAAAGCCTGGGTCTTAATTCCTTATTTGAAAGTCTCATTCAAGGAAGAGAAAGAAAAAAAGATTTAATTTCTGTAGCCACACAGTATATTTAAGCCTCTTGGAAACTCCCAAAGCTCTTGCCCATACCCCAAAGTAAATGAATTCTGATTATCAAAAGAAATAAAGCAACCAGGCACACATTACAATTGTAAAAAGGTTTGCAGCAGACTGCATGTTTTCGAAACTAGGATTTTATGTGCTGAGAATAAACTCTCTCGGGTAATACTTGACTGAAAAACTGAAGACCCTGAAGACAACGAACGATGCAAACACATCCCAGACACTTGATACAATTGTGTAAGTGGCGAACTGTAAACTTGTATTGGTGCAAAGATAGAGCAGGTCCTGTGCGGTACAGCAAGCTAGCAAAGTCTCTGAGCTGATGTTAACCAGCCGCAACAGACTCGCGATGACACAGAAAACAAACAATCTCCATGAAAACCAAGCAGCAGCACCAGCCAAAGCCACCCGCCACCCTGCCACCCTCACTGCCCTCTATCCGTGTTCTGATCACCCTGAAAAAACTCTTTAGGAGTGCTGCAAATCTATTTCAACTAGCTCCTAAACTACTGTGCGAAGGAAATAATATAAGCCCGTTTAAAAAGAAAAAAAACCAAAAAATTTATTGGGGAATTGACAAGGGGCGCGCGCGCACACACAAATACAACAAAAGTGCTCTAGTTCTCTCTAGAAATTTTGGTCCCCCAAACGACATACTACAAACCAAGTCTAGGGTTTTCGGGCCAGCCAGCTCCGGGCCACAAACCCGCCCGGGCCAGCCATTGCCGAATTTCACATTTCTCCTTCCCAAGGTGGAAGGAGCAAGACTTTTGAAAAACAAAAAATTAGGGAGGGGAGAGCCATTTTGCGGTATGCGCCCGGCAGGCAGCGATCTTCCCAGATCCGGGCTTACACCCGAAGAGCTGGAGAAATCTGTCCTTTTTTTTTTTTTTAAATATTTAAACTCTTCCGATTCGTAGATAAAAACCCTTTACTGGTCGTTTCGTCCTACCTCTACGAACGCAGCTTTGCGAAGGCCGATGGGAATTCTACTGAAAATCTCCCAGAAGAAAAAACGAGGAACACACTAAAGCTTTTTGATTTTGGTGTTTGGTTTTAGCAAACTCCCAGGCCATACTACTCCGGCAGTTTTCTCGGTGAATGTTTTTCCTTAAATTTTTTTTCAATGTTTTCTTTAAAAAAAATAATCTTTCTAATAAGACACAAGCCGGTCGCCTGAGCGTGGAAATTACCCGAAGCGCCGGCGTGGACAGCCGGGGAAGGGCAGCGGGGATGCGGGCTGAACCGGAGCGCACGGTGCAGGCCGCCGGAGCAAGGCAGCTCCGGTCCCCGCGTGGACCCAACCTCGCCCGGCTGCTGGGCCCCGCGACAAGCGGCTTCTGACTTGCTCCCAGAGAGTTCGCGGAGCAGTCCGACTCCTTCGCCCCTTTTTTCTGCGCCGCGGGTCGGGTCACTAGTCCAGTTCGGCGCTTCTCGCCGGGGACGGCACGGCAGCCGGGCGGGAAAACCGGGCGAGAGCCCACCGGCCTGTGCGGGAGGGAAGGCCGCGGGTCTGCGCCGCCGCCCGGCGCGCTCTCCGTGGTGGTGTCCGGCCGAGGCCTGCGGGAAGCCGCGGAGGGGCGGTCCGGGGCCCGGGAGAGCAGGGCGCCCGGGCAGGTAGCACAGAAGGAGCGGCGCGGGGGCCGGGAGGCGCCAGGGGCCGAGGGAAGCCGGAAGGCTCAGGAGGCGTGCTCCGCGGTCGGGCGGTGAGGCCGGGCCGGCGTCGCCCCGCGCCCGCTCGCTGGTCCGCGCGACGGGGCGGCTCTCAGATGTCCAGCCGCGAGTGCAGCGCGCCAGCCTTGCTGTCGTGGTCCCAGTAGGAGCAATGCATCATGGCGAGCTCGGGCTGCCGCGCGCAGGCGAACTGCAGGCCCGGCGCAGCCGTGGGCGCGGGGCCCGGGGGCGCGGCGGCGGCCGGGCTGGCGGGGCTGAGCTGGCCGGGCGGCGGCGCGGCGGCCCCGGGGTGCGGCGGAGCCGGCGGGGGGGCGGCGGCGGCGTGCAGGTGGTGCGCGTGCGGGTGCGCGTGCGGGTGCGGCGGCGGCGGCGGCGGGGGCCCGGCCGGCGGGCCCCCCAGGCCGTTGTACGAGTTCACCACGCCGGGGGGCAGCGCCATGCCCTGCACGCGCGAGTACGGCCCGTACGAGGCGGCCGGGCCCGCCAGCCCCTTGACCACGGCGGCCGCCCCGGGGCTGCCCGGGCCCGCGGCCGCCGCCGCCGCCGCCGCCGCCGCCGCGGCCGCCGCCGCCATCTGGCAGGAGGCGTAGGGCATGGGCGAGGGCGGCTGCGGCAGCGGCCACGAGTTGTTGAGGA
The DNA here is from genome assembly GCA_004027205.1 of Ctenodactylus gundi. NCBI lineage: Eukaryota > Metazoa > Chordata > Mammalia > Rodentia > Ctenodactylidae > Ctenodactylus > Ctenodactylus gundi. The sequence goes on from PVKB01002876.1 coordinate 182,078, forward strand.
AGCCGGGCTGCAGGTACTTGGGCGGCGCCAGGTAGCCGTAGCCGTCGGCGCCCGCGCCCGCCGCGCCGCAGCCGCCCGCCGCGCCGCCCGCCGCGAAGAGCCCCTTGCCCGGCGGGAAGGGCGCGGGCGGCGGGCGGAAGGGGCGCTTCATGCGGCGCCGGCGCCGGTAGTTGCCCTTCTCGAACATGTCCTCGCAGGCCGGGTCGAGCGTCCAGTAGTTGCCCTTGCGCTCGCCGCCGCCCTCGCGCGGCACCTTGATGAAGCACTCGTTGAGGCTGAGGTTGTGGCGGATGCTGTTCTGCCAGCCCTTCTTGTTCTTCTCGTAGAAGGGGAACTTGGCGATGATGTACTGGTAGATGCCGGACAGCGTCAGCCTCTTCTCGGCGCTCTCCCGGATGGCCATGGCGATGAGCGCCACGTACGAGTACGGGGGCTTCTGCGCCGGGTCCGGCTTCTCCGCGGCCGCCCCGCCGCCGCCTTTGCCCGGGCTGGGCGGCGGCGCCTCGGGCTCCTTGACCGCGCGGCCGACCTCCGGGGCCAGCAGGGCCCCCGCGGCGTCCTCGGGCTCGGGGTAGCTGGCCATCATGACGGGGCCGGAGCCGCGGCCCGGCCGCTCGCGGCTCCCCTCGGGCGCTGGCTTCGCGGAGCCGGGACGCACGAGTCGGCTGGCGGGCGCGGCTCAAAGTTGGGAGGCTGCGGTGCGGCCCAAGGCCCCTCGCCGCTCCCGCTCTTCTCTCTCTATCCCTGGGGAGCCGCCGGCGGGAGTGGAACTCAGCCTCTGGCCATAGGGACTCTGCCCAGAGAGGGGCTCCGGCCCGCGCCCCTCCCCGCCCAGGCCAGTCCCCGCCTCGGCGGGTGTCTCCGCCGCGCCCCCGCCCCCACCCGCGCTCGTCCCGCGGCGCGGCCTCCCCGAGTCCCGAGCGCGCCGGAGCCTCGCTCTGCTCTGATTCGCATGGCTCCGCCGAGTTCCGCTTGCGTCAGGCCCTTCGCCCCTATAGCGGGACAGCCGGCGGCGCACGGCGAGTTCATCTTCAAGTCACTTTCTGTAAACGCCCCGCACAGCCCGGACCGGCCTGCCCCCGCTCAGCGGACCTCAGGGCCGACGCCGGGCCAGCCGCTCGGAGCCCGTGGACAGCCTGCGCTGGCTCGGCGCGCGGGGCCGCCCGCACCCGGCCGGTGCCCTGGCCGCGCCGGTCCCAGCGAGCAGAAGCTCTCCGAGGTGAAAGAGACCGGCTCCTCCGCTCTGCCCTTCAGCGGCGGCCCAGGGCCTAACGTTCTACGTTGGGGCTGGGGGACGAGCGGGACCGAGAGAGGGCAGCGCTAGGGCGGTGGGGAGGCCTCGGTGGCTTGGGAAAGCTAGCCCGGTAATGCGAGTCGTCGGAGAAAGGAATCTTGGCCTGCCCAGCCCTTCGCGCTCTCGGACAGCCTGGGCCGGGATGGGGCCAGGGAGAGAGGCTGGCTGGAAAGAGGCGCCCAGGATCGTCGCCAAATCGCCTGGGAGTTAGGGCCCTCGGCAGAATCTGCAGCATAACCTTCGAGTCGGTAGTGTGCTCTAACGGTACCAAGCAGACGACGCTCTGCCCCTGCACGAACACAGGTGAGGGTATGACTGGGCGTTGGGGGGCTGTGTATGTGTGGGCACAGGTGTCACGTGGGCGTCGTGGGGGGAGGATCTGTCCTTGGGATGTGTGAGATGCCAGCTGTCCAGGTGCAAGTGTGCTGGTCAGAAACACAGGTCTGTACATGTACAAAGTGTGAAAGTTACATATAAGTAATGGTATATGTGTGTATCATGTGTCAGGGTTCGTGTGGTTCATAGATACAGCATCTTTTCTCTTTCCTTTTTTCCTTCCCTTTTCTTCTGCCCTTTTCTGCCTTTCACAATTCTTCCTTTCCTCCCCTTCAAGTTTATATAATTCTATTATAGCTTTGGAAGAAACTAACAGGCTGAGGGAGGCACTTGTTTGAATCTCGCGTTTGTTCTGATCCCCCTCCCAAAGTTAAAGGTGATTTCTCACCTACTTTCAACAGAAGTTTGGTTGGGACTCAGTTGTATCAGTATGTTATAGAGATGGTCTCAGGGGAAATCAGCTGTGGTATCAAGGACAGGTGCACCTTTTAATAATATGCTTTTGAATTTAATGTAACAAAAAGTCGGCAACCAGGAAGTGCGAGAAAGTAGGCTGGTGTTTTGAATCCTCAAGCCCCAAACTCTTGAGAGCTGAGGAGGGGCCAGAATGCTCTGTGGGGAAAGGAGATGAGATGAATGTCGTGCAGTTGTGTGCAAGTAACTGGCGTGACTGGAGTGGCCAGCCTGTTGCTACCTCTTCCTCCCAGGCTGCCCAGTCTCCAAGAGTTCTCAGAAGTCTTAGGAGCCCAGTGGCCCGTGCTTGTGTCCACAGGCCACCCGCATGTGCTGCTTGCTTTCCACTCGGGCCTCTGATCCAGATTCTGAAATGAAAGGAAGGACAGGGTGCTCAGGTGGTCGGCAATTCAGCTCCAGTGCCCATGTGTGTCCAGGGCTTTCACAGTGAACTAGATCCTCAGCCTATGTTTCTTGTTTTGATTCTGAGACAGGGTCTCACAAACTTGGTAAGGTGCCAAGGCTGAGCTCAAACTCGTGATGCTCTTGCCTCTCTACCTTCCAGAGTGCTGGGGTTACAGGCCTGAGCTCTGGGCCTGGCTTGAAATTCAGCACCTTGAAGATGACTCCGGAGAGGTCTGCAGGGCAATCCTAGGCCCTCCTGGATTTACCTCATTAGATACCTGCCTCTACTTCTGTTGAAAATGTCTAAAAGTTGGTTGTTTTTCCAGGTTCTTACTGCCCCCAGTGTCCACGGGGCAAGGCAAGTAGCCCTTCTTCACAACCCCTGTGGCTGGTTTCTGAGCAGGGTCTTTTCTTTTGAGCAAATGTTTTTCTTCTTTTTCTCCCGCATCTGTGCCCAGGCTATGGGTAGGAGTGGTGAGTCGGGCTTGGGTCTTTTCCAGATTGCCTCCCCCAGGCCTGGAGCAGTGAGTGGGGGAAGCAACTGGTTCTGGCCCCCTCCCGGTGGGGGCTTCCCCTCCTCTTCTTTTCTGACCACCCAGGCTGGCTCTCCGGCTCTCCGTCCCTCTCACCCTCCCCGGCATTTCCGCTGCTCGCTCCGCAGCAGCCAGGTGTAACAGCATTGTTGTGTGTGTCATCACTTCCCGAATTCCACACTCAGCTACCTTTTCAGCCTTTAAGTGTTTGTGTGCATGTGGAGGGGGCGGGGGCGCAGGGATGAAATCCTTCTGAAGGATTTTCTGATGAGAGAAGAAAAGTTCTGCTCTACTGGGTATTGATTTCTGGTTGTCCTTCCTAGGAAAAGAAGCCCCAGCCCAGATGGAGACAGGGTGCCTCTGCAGCACACCAGGAGGGGCTGGAATTATTCTGTGACATGGCCGGCAGGCACAAGGAGTGACAGAGGTGTTCAGGCTTCTGGGGAGAAGGGGAACTGGGCTGGCGGAGCCTAGGGTCAGGGCCGCGGTGCGGTCGGTGGTGGGTACTCCAGGCAGGCCTGGTTGTACCTTGGTTTATTTCTCAACCCCCCTCGGCAGGACGAGGAGGGCCTGTTTACTGGCGAGGTCCGAGTCCTGTCCCGCGGTGCACGTGGGCTCCAGGTTCACCCTCTTTTCTCAGGGCACTAAGGCCATGCAGAGCCCCAGCTCAGCCATCTCAGGGCAGCCCCCAATCCAAGGGCCAGGGTCCTGAGTGTGGCAGGTGGCCGCGCTCAAGACCTCCACGGCCTGAGCTTTCCTGGGGCCCTCGGATCCGCCTAGGGACCACCAGAGCTTTCTGCCAGTCATGCCACGTGAGCGCCGCCTGCGGACAGCGAGCGAGGGACCCGCGGGGGAGCTCAGTGCCGAGCCTTCCCGCAGGCTGGCCCCGGACAGCCGGCGTGGGCTCCAATGAAACTGGACGTTTTCCACGTCAGTCCTGCCTCTGCGGCTGGAGGCGGCCGGTCCTGCCAGGGAAGCAGCGCGGCCCCCCGACGAGGCCAGAGCCCCGGCGCCGCTCCTCTCGCCCCACGCCGCCGGCTGCCTGAACCGGGCCTTTAGCGCGGTCCTGCACACCCTGCGCCTCCAGCCGCCGGCTCCAGTGCAGAGGCAGCGGCCCGAGCCGCTCCCAGCCTGTCCTGGGCGTCGGGTCTTCGCAACGCCGGCAGGCCGGGGGCGAGTTCCAGGGTACTGATTAGCACCTCCCACACGGTGCCCCACCATGGCCTTCCCGCCCCTCACACCTGCAGCTCCCGGAGTCCTGTCTGCTGCCCAGGTCCCACAGTCCTTCATCTGTTTCCCTCCCTGGCTGAGCTCTTCTGAATCCTCTCCAGGTCACCCCACTATGCTCACACTCGCCTATTCCCCTTGCTAGACCCCCACCCTGCACATTTAGGGAGACAACACGTCCCACTGGTGCCTGGACTCTATCCCGGCCACACCCTGGAACACCCACCCATGGCGCACTGCGGAATAATCCCTTGACTTCGTGTTGGGAAGCCTGATCTCCAGAAACCTATTGGCTGTCTGATGTTCTTAGCCCATGTCGGGGCCAAGACCTCGGGTATCCCGTGGCAGGGCTGTTCAGAGTTCCTGTGAGAAGGCCAGGGGTAGGGCATGCCCCGGCGCTTGTGACACACACAGGCCCTCACACTGGTCTCATCTTTGTTCTTAGCTCTTCCAAGCTTGCTGCTCAGACTGGCAGGCTGCAGCCATGGGTCATACACCCCCTGGGCACACGCACACACAGAGCCAGGCCTGAAGCCAGAGGATGTCAGCTTGGTTGGGATTAGCAGAGTCAGTTTCTTAAATATATGAGAGAGGGAGAGAGAGAGAGAAAGAGAGAGAGAGAGAGAGAGAGAGAGAGAGAGAGAGAGAGATACACGGGAGTGGGGAAAAAGAAGCCACCCCCTAGCCTATGGGGAAGCCCCCCCCACACAGATGAGAGCTGTTTCTTGCTGGTAGAGGTCTTATTGGGCCCCCTTCCCCTCCCACAGGGGGCTGGGCTAGGAGGCAGCAGGCCAGAGCTCAGGTTGTTTCTGGACTTTTTCTTTTTCTTTTCTCTTCTTTTTTTTCTCTCATTCTTTCTTTCGAGATAGTATCCTGCTATGTTGCCCAGGCAGTCTTGAAGTGGCAGGCTTGAGTGATTTCTCCACCCCAGCTTCTGGGTAGCTGGGGCTATAGGCACCTACCACCACGCCCAGCTCGGTTTTCTTCTCATCTTACTGATGTGGTGCTGGGTTATAAATCCCCCAGCATCTCTTTGCCCCAGGGAGCATGTGCCCCAACTCTCTCAGGCAGACTTCAGGACAACAGTTTTTTCTCCTAACTGATGTGTTTTCTAATAGAATTGGAAGATGGTTCTGTTCTACTGGAAGAATTAGGAAGTGCCACTTTCCTTATAATGAACCTAGAGTTTCTAAAAAGAGACGGCAGGGGAGGAAGAGTGGCTGAGCCATGGAGGGCTGCTCAGGCTCCAGGCATGCCAGCTCATGTGGGGCTACCTGTTCCTTGCAGCTGTGCTGCTGAGCCTTAGGCGAGGACAGGGGGAGCTCCTTGGTTCCTTAAATGTGGAGAAGACTGGTCTGAAACATTCGTAGGAGACTTAACAGAAACAAAGAGCCTGCTGCCTAAGCCCTGGCCCCGTATAATCTCATGAGGGGTCATCAGGAAGGGTCTTCATCCCTGGCTCAAGTTTCTTACTACCAAGTGGGCACTGTGTGAAGACCCTCCATGCCAGAGGGCAGCCTTAAAGGCTGAGCTGCTGTAAAGTCCAGAGGAAAGGAAGGAGAAGGACCGAGTTTTGTGTTTAGTGTTACTGGCCTTCTTAAGGAGATTTTCTGCATTCCAAGAGGGTGTGTGTGTGTCTGTGTGTGTGTATGTTTGTATGTATGTTTGTATGTATGTATAGTAATTTACAGCTAGTAAATAATACACATCTTAAGGATACAACTTGATGTTTTTTATATGTAACGGACTATGTAACTACAACTTGTTTCAAGATATGAAGTATTTCTAGCACCTTAGGAAATACCCCAATATCTTTCCCAGTCAATTTGTGTCCCCAAAGGTAACTTATATTCTGATTTCTATATCATAAATTAACTTTGCTTTGAGCTTTATATAAGTGGATTATATGGCATATGCTTTTTTTGTCTAAGTTCTTTCTTTGTTTCTTTGTTTCTTTTTTTGAGACAGAGTATTTCTTTGTAGTCTAGACTATCCTAAACTCACTGTATAGCCCAGGCTGGCTTCTACCTCACAGTAGTCCTGCTTCCTCAGTCTCCTGAGTGTGCTGGTATTACAGGTATGTGCCACCATGCTGAATTTATGTGGCTCTGGGGAATCAACCCAGGGCCTTGTGTTTGCTAGGCAAGCACTGAAATCAGGTAGCTGTGCCTCTGGCCCTGCGTCTGATTTTTTGGCATAACATTTAAAAATATTCACAAGTCTTATTACAAGTGTCAGATATTCATATCTTCTTTTTATTGCCTTTTAAGACTACAGATTGTTTACTCATCCTCCCATTGATATTTTTGGTTTTGAGCTATCATAAATAATGCTACTATCAACATGCCTTTTTGTAAAAGGTACCCTCTCCAGCACACACACACCTTGGCACATGGAGCTCAGGATCACATGCATGTTAGGCAAGTGCTCTATCACTGAGCTATACCACCTAGTACACTTCCCACACTCCACACTTTTTATTTGGAGGTCTGCTAAGTTGCCCTGCTGGCCTTAAAATTGCAATTCTTCTGCTTCAGCTGCCTGAGTAGCTGGGCCTGCAGGCATGCACCATTGTGCCCAGCTCATTTTATTTTTATGACAAATCCAAGGGACTGATACTATTGAGGAAACTGAGACTCAGAAAAATTGAGTAACCAGAGGTCTTAGTTAACCAGTGGTATTTTGACTTTGGTTCCTTCCTGCACAAGAGCCTCTGTGTGTTCCCCCAAGACCAGGAAATCCTTTCTGTCATCTAACCATATTTAGCTGTTAGTTATAAGACCCACTTCTTATCAATCTCCAGGCTTTCTACATATCTTCTCACACCCAGGCTTGCAAGGTGCACACATGTTTGTGCACAATTTTTCTCCACAGCTGTGCACACTCACTGTGAAGAAGTAAGTGAATTTAATTTAGTGAAACCTCAGCTCAGCAACCTTCCAGGGAATTTCCAGGAGACAATTGGACCAAGCTGTTTATGGACATTACAGAGGAGTCAGAAACATCCTTCCCTGAAAAGTTGTGGGCTCCTGGTCCTCCTCCCAGAACGCTGAGCCGCAGCCATGCTGGCTGCGAGGACATCAGCCTGGGGCATCTCTCTGCAGCCTTTGTCTCAGGATGTTCATTTTGTCCTGGAAGGAGGCCATGTGATGACTTGGAGAAAAGAGGTAAGTAGGAAGAATGTGTGTGTCCTTAGCAGGGAGAGGACAGGAAGTCTGGGAAACTGCACTTCTGGGTAGGGTACCTGACGAGGCTCAGGGGAGGATTGTCACTGTGGGGAAGGAGAGCCAGCGATCTTCTCAGGATAACTTGGTACTCAGTCTCCAAATCTCCAAACCCCCAGATTTGACAGAGTGTGTTACTCCATGGATAGAGGTTGCATGTGGGCTTTACACTCATTGCAGCCAGCCCTTGCTTGGGCCCCTTTGTCGACTAATTAATGCCTTGCAGGTCTCTGGGTTTGTAACTGGGGGTAATTACTGACAGGCTTCTGTGGTGGGACAAGCAGGCTTTTGTTGGAGAAGCAATAGTCAGAATTTTGGGGCTTTGGGAGGAGACAGTCCAGTACCCTGATGTGGCCTATTCCAGGTGTCTGTTGACCCTGACCTTTTGCTTGGAAGTGGCACTTCTGATAAACGGGGAGTGGCAACATGTTTAAACAGAAAGAGACCCTCCTATGTGTGATGGGAACTCAGTCCAGAAATGTATGAGGTCCACTCTAAACCACAGAGGAGATAGCGAATGTGAAAGGGAGGTCCCCACACCTGGGAATGTTATCTGTGTGTACCAGCAACAGGCTGGGAGGCACCGTGGTGGAGCAGATGACACAGACCTCTGTTTCAGTTCTTCTTGCTGCCAGCCTGGGAATTGGAGAACCTTGCCTTTCTTCAGAGATTTAAAATTTTACCATAGTTTTGAATAGGCAGCATACTGATATGGACCAAAATTTAAAAATATACAAATGCTTTTTGGTGAAAACTCTCCTGCCTACTGTCTGCTCATGCTTTCTTCCTCACAGGCAGCCGGTGACTCTGATTTCATGTGTGTTGTTCCGGGCAGGCCTTGTGCACATACAAGGAAATGCAGCCGCTTTCCTTGAACTCGCTCACACTGCGCACGTGCCAGGGCTCTGTACCTTAGACATCTTGCCATTGCAACATGTTCTCTTTTTAGAGCTGCTTGGTATTTGTTTCCAATCTTTTGCTGTTATAAGCAGTACCATAATGTCTAGCTTGTGTAACTCATTTTGTTGGCATGTGCATGTATTTGTATTTTTGTTTTATTTTTAATTGTTTAGAGCTAAGGACCAAACCCAGGGCTTTGCACTTGCGAGGCAGGCGCTCTACCACTGAGCTAAATCCCCAACCCCATGTGCATGTATTTGTAAATGAATTTCTTCATTTACGAGAAAAATTGAGTCAAAGGGTATATACATTTATAACTGATAATTTATGCCAAATTATCCTTCTTCTGGATTGATCCAGTATACACTCCTGCCAACAGTGAATGGGATTTCTGCTTCTTGACAGCCTTGCCAACGCATAGCTTTCTGTGCCAGAAATAATTTTTTTGGGGGTACTAGGGATTGAACAAAGGGCCATCACTCTGAGCTATATCCCCAGCACATTTTTTATTGTTTACTTGAGACAGGTCTTGATAGGTTGCTAAGTTGCCCAGGCTGGGCTGGAAGTTATGGTCCTCCTGCTTCAGCCTCCCAGAGTGCTGGGATTATAGGCTTGTACTGTAGGATCTGGCTCAGAAATAAGTTTTACAAGGCTGGGAAGGTTGTCCAGTGATATAGCACTAGCCCTGAATGCATAAGGACCTGGGTTCAACCCCCACAATCACAAAGAAATGAGATGAAATAATTTTTACAGATATAGTTGGGGACCCCTCTGTACCCTTCCTTGATCCTTTTCTGTCCCCTTCTCTCCTGGGGTAGTCACTATGGAAAATGAGGTGCTTAATATTCCCATACCTGTTTTTGTACTACATGTAATCTGAAAAATACTTAGCATTTTGTGTTTCACAACTATGTGTGATATCCTATTGTTAGACACGTGCTTGCTTTTCCACGTAGCCATATATATGCTTGTGAGCCGTCCCCAGTTGCCGCACACAGACCAGCGCCATCAGTTGTCCCTGCGTTGTGCCCCTCCATTGTGTGGACACGCTGCGTTTATTTATCCGTGTTCCCACTGAGGTGCTGCGTCAGTTCCTATTCTTCACTTTGACCGGTCGTCCTGCCACAGGCTTCCTTAGGCATGTCTGCTAGTGCCCATGGGCTCCAGTCTTCCGGAAGCGAAATTGCTCGATAGAAAGTTACAGGCATCTTTTGCCCCCCCCCCCTCATTTTATTGATATGTATACGTGCAAAATTTAAGGTTTACAATGGAGTTGAGCCTTAATGTAGCCAGCTGCTGCTTTGCGACCCTCAGTGGCTCTTGCAGGGCAGGGAGTGAAGGCTTTACCTGGGAGGGCAGTGCTGGCGAATGGGTGCAAGGGGAAGCTAGAGGAAACATGGGCTGGCTCAAGCCCTGGCTCTGCAGTTTGCTACATCCCCAGTCCTTTCTTAATTTAAAAATTTGAAACAGGGTCTTGCTAAGTCACTAAGTTACCTAAGCTGGGCTTGAGTTTATAATCCTCTTGCCTCAAAATAGTTTTTCAGTGCTAGGGACTGAGTCCAGTTCCTTCACAATAAATGTTATCTCCAATCCTTTTTTATTTTTATTTTTTGAGAGAGGGTCTCTTAAGTTACCCAGGCTAGGTTTGAACCTGCAGCCCTTCTGCCTCAGCCTCCCAAGCACTAGTGCTAGCACATCCACCTAATATGTGTTATTGTTGTTGCTGTTATTATTAAGCTGGGTAAGTGATTTCTCTTTCTCCCCCCACCCCCATCTCTCTTTCCCCTCTCCCTCCCTGGTCATGCTGTGTCACCTAGGCTAGCCCCAAACTCCTGGTCTCCAGCCTCCTCCTATTTCAGTCTTCTTAACAGCTGAGGGTACATATAGATGTCACCAGGCCTGGCTTCCTCTGGTGCTTCCTCCTCCTCTGCTCTTTGGGTACTTGAAGTTGAACCCAGGACCCCACGTGTGCCAGGGAAGTGCTCTGAGCTGAGATGCCTCTTCCCCACCCCCACCTTTTAAACTCATTATTTGGCACATTTCAGACCTGTCATGTAGGCGACAGACTAGTACAACTCACAACCAGGAGTGGGAGGAATGGTGTAGCGGTTCAGGCGCTTGCCTAGCAAGTACAAAGCCCTGGATTTGATTTCCTAGCACCACTAAGCTGGGAATAGTGGCACACACCTAAAATCTCAGCACTTGGGAGCCTGAAGCAGGAAGATTGCCACAAGTTCAAGGCCAGCCTGGGCTTCATAGTGAGCTCAGGAACAGCCTGGACTACAGAGTGAGACCCTGTCTCAAAAAACCACACTTGTGTATAACCCACAGTAAATCGGCAAGCATTGGGTGCAGTTTAATACATTTTCCTGAGGTGCTTTTGTCAGAAGGATGGTTGAGTCTGGCCCTTCTTCTCAAAGGCTATCTCAGCATCTCCATGTTCTGTGTAGTATGCCCGGAACCAAGGCTGCATCTTGGCCACGCGGCCTTCCGGGTCCACAGTGTGGATGTGGTGAAGGTGATCTGCCTCTCCTTGTCATCAGCCTTCCTGTTCATCCTTTGTCACCACTTGGAAGTCTTCCCAGGCCCCATGCTGAGGACCAGCAGGCTGTGCTATGGGCTCCTGTGGTACCTGCTCTGCCTTTTTCCATTCGAGAAAACACTGCCCTGTCCTGTAATTAATTAATTTGTCTGTCACCATCCACTAACTAAACCCCCTAGGGCTCGGTCTCTCTCTCTCTCTCTCTCTCTCTCTCTCTCTCTCTCTCTCTCTCTCTCTCTCTCTCTCTGGAACTTGAGGGCTCTAGTGATCTTCCTGTCTCATTCTCACATAACTGGAGTTATACTTTCCAGGGTGCAGGGCCTCTTGCCCATTTTTGTACTCTTAGTGCTCGGCATACCGTGTGCAGCATGCCTGGGAGTAATCATCTATGGAATAAACACCTGGGATTTCATATTTGAAGATTCTTTTAGGTGAAGGTTTAACCTGGTAAGGGATATTCAATATTATCAGTCATTGATGCTTTAGTATGAGTCAGTAGAGATTTAATTATTGTTCACATAGAGGTGGAGACAGAATTGGGCGCCCTCGCATGTGCATTTGCAGCAGGGAGGCCTCAGCGTGTAGAGGGCAGCAGTTCAAAATCCTAAGACATGAGGTGGAGGATAGAGGCCAGCCTCCGCAGCCCTAGACGGCTCCGGCATCTCTCCCTGCCAGAAGCGGGGCTCACAGGAGCACAGGGGCTTCCTCACTTTGTGCCGCTCCACTTCCCCAGCAGTGGCCTGCCGGAAGCGGTGGCAGGCGGTCGCCCGGGCCAGGGCCGGGCCCGGTTGGCGGGTGTTATCTTTCCTCGGGGCAGGCGGCAGGCGGCAGGCGCAGGAAGCTCTCCAGAGACAGAGCCCACTGCATGGTGCTTCCCGAAGCATCCGCATCCGGGCGCAGGCTGCAGGCACCTGAGCACATCTGTGGCCTTGCCAGCTTCACTGCGATGACCCCAAATGACCTACGGGCCTCTGGCTATCGCACGCAGCGGAACCGGAAAGCTCGACCCTCCACCCCCACCACATGCCCTGCTTTGGGATCCTGTCATGGAAAAGCAATAAAGGATTGATTGATGGGTCCTGGACTGCTGGGACTGACAGCAGCTGCCTCCAGAGCGCAGTAACCAGGGCTTCGGAGACTAGAACCTGGCCTAGCCAAGGCAGTGTTTAGGTAGGGGCACCTCTGGGCATGAGGGGAAATCCCAGCAGAGGGGTAAGCCTCCTAGCGAGAGGGCTGGCATGTGGCACGATCATTTAGGTCAGGGGTGGGGTTATCCTGGTTTTAATTTTCCATTCAAAAAGATTTCCACAGGTTCTGGACCTGGGCAGAGCTCCTGGGGCATTCTGTGCCGAGGTGTGGCTTCTCTTTTCTTTTTTAATCTGAAGTGCATCTGAATGGAGCGACACAATCCCACAGCCTTGGTGTGTCTATGGGCACAGTTGCACAAACACGCTGCACGTATGTGTGCCCGCAAATAGAGAGTGGACACACAGGTGGACACAGAGATGAAAGTATGCCTGTGGCCCTCTCTAGGCTGAGTCTCAAGAAAGCTCTCCAATGTATTACATTTGTATATTAATAAAAATAGTGGGAAAAAGAAAGCTCTCCAAAGATTAAACAGAACACAAGCTGTATTTATGGCAACCTGTGTTTACTCCACTTTTCAGATTTGGGAGGGGATCCCATCTTGTCTGGTTCCTGGAACTTTGGAGTGAACTTTGCAAACTTGAGGTTGTACCAGTCCTGGGGGAGAGGATGCTCCTAGCATATGCGTGGATTTGCTTCAGACTGGCTGCCCTCCAGCAGGAAAGGAGAGGTGGGATGAGAGGTGAAGGGGTGGGAATAGGGAAGGGAAATTAAAGCGGTCAAGATGTGGTATGTCTGTGCACTGATTTCGCAAAATAAAATAAAATAATAAAATAAAAAATAAATAATAAGATACCTGGAGAAGGCGGGGGTGGGTGTAGTCCAGTTGGTCGAGTGGTTGCCTAACATGCACAAGGCCCTGAGTTCCGTAACCCAGTGCCACATAAAAGTTAGCCAGGTGTTTTGGCACATATGTGTAATCCTAGTGCTCAGGAGGCTGAGGCAGGAGTATTGTTGTGAGTTCCAGGCCAGCCTGGGTTATATAATGGACCAGGTTGGAGTACAGAGCAACACTCTGTCTCAACAAATAAACAGAAAAACTCCAAAAAGAGCAACAACAATAAAAACCTGACTGTCCACCAAGGACTTTTTAGGCATCACTACCTCATAGCTGGTCAGATTTGTTGTTTGCAATTAGATGGGCATTTCCAAAGCCCTGTGCTGAGCCAGTGCACTGGCCCTGTTAGAGGCCTGAGATCTGGAAAAGAGAAGCACCTGTGCTTGCCCTTGAGGAGGTACAGTTGAGTGGGGAGTTGGGTAGGTAAAGGACGAAAGCCAGTTTCTATAAGTCACATGGTGGGGGAGGGTTGCTGCGGAAGCACAGGAGGTCCTCTTGGGAGAGGCAGCCTGCACTGAGCCTGGAGAGGTGCATAATGGCCAAGGAAGATGTGTGAAGGGCAGTCCAGAAGAAGTCTGGTACAGAGGCCCCGTGTGGAGCGAGGGAATGGGCCCTGGGGGACCGCCTGTGGCTGGGATTGGCACTACCCACTGTAGCGGAGGTTGCTGAGCAGAGATGACGAGAACCGACAAGCTGGCAAAGTCTGCATCATGGTGGGCCTGGGATGTCTCCCGAAAGGTTGGAGCTTTCTCCTGAGGCCATTGAGGATGTCAGGTGGGAGTGACCGAGGGTTTGTGTGTTGGGGAGGTGATTCCCACTGTAGTGAGAAAGAGAACGTGGGGAGCGCAGGTGGGAGGAGGCGTGCCTGTGCTGAGCAGGAGCAGGCGGCGCGCAGAGGAGGGCGCCTGAGACACGCCTAGCGGGTGCAGCCTCTGAGACCCGATGACTGGCTAGGTGTGGGAGTGAGAAGGAAGGAACAACGCCCTGGTTTCAGACTGGGTCCCTGGGGGTAAGGTGTGGCTACTCCCTGAGGCATAGCTTCATAAGTGAGATGATTATGGTGGTGTGGTACACATTGCATTTGAAGTGTCTGAAGGACATTTAGGTGGAGAAGTCTGGGGTGGGGGGCAGTTAGACATGCGAGTCTGGATTAGGAGAGAGATTTGGGGATTGAGCCTATAGATAGCATATGATGAAGGTACATGGGGAGTGCGTGGACAGATAGAAGAGGGGGAATTAGAGGAGGAGGAAAATGGAGGAGTCTGTAAAGTGACTGAGAGGGCAACCTACGTGACCAGGAGTGGGTGCTGGTATCAGAAGCCTTGGTAGAAGGGTACTAAGCAGGTCCTGCACCTGTGAGGCTTTTCAGGCCTGGCTGCTTTGCCCCTTTGGGTGAAGACTGAAATTTCTGTGGTAACAGAGTCCTCCTGATGGTGGAAATTCAGGTGCTGTAGGAGACTAGTTGCCAGGCAAAGTCAGGGAGGCTTCTTATATGCTTTATTTATGTGATTGATTGATTGATTTTGGATCTGGAGTTTGAACCCCGGGCTCACACAAACTAGGCAAGCACTCTACCACTGAACCACGTGCCTGCCCCATTCACAGATGATTAACTGTAGTTGGGTTGGGGGTGTAGCTCAACAGTTAGCATGAATGAGGCTCTGGGTTCAATTCTTCAGCACCAAGTAAGCTGGTTGTGTGCACGACTGTAATCCCAGCTCTCAAGAGACTGAGACAGGAGGATTGCTGTGAGTTCAAGGCCAGCCTGGGCTACATACTGAGTTCAGGATTAGCCTGGACTACAGGCTGTCTCAATAAATAAGTAAATGAATAAATAAATAAATAGCTGTAGTTTTTATTTTATGCAACTCCTAATCGAGTTGATTGTTTTGTATATTATCTCATTTGATCTTTAAACAACTCTTTTCAGATATAAATTGAATTATTTGTCCTACTATACAAGTGAGGAAGTCATGGTTCTAAGAAAGGCAAGTCTTATCTTGGGTCTCCTAGCTAGTTATAGCTGGAGCTGGGACTGGAATTGGGTCTTCTTGTTTTGCATAACTCAAAGTGTTTTTCTTTTATGGTCTCTCTCTCTCTCTGTCTCTCTCTCTCTCTCTCTCTCTGTGCGTGTGTGTGTGTGTGTGTGTGTGTGTGAGTGTATTGCTCCTTGTTTTCCTTTTTTGGTACACATTCAGTGAAGCCTCCTGGATTGGCATCTGGGCCTGTCCACACCCTCCAAGCGCCAGGTCACAGGGACTTCAGAGGAGGCCTGCCAACCAGATTAGCCCCAAAGACAACATGCTCCTGAAGAAGAAAGAGGAGACACAGGCACAGCTGAGGCCTGCGATGGGAAGGGCTTCCCGAGAATCAGTGGGGAACTTCCTCCTGGGAAAGCCATAAGAGGGGCAGTTCCTCTCCTTGGCCAGGCGTCAGAGGATCCGGGCCCCAGCTGTTCCTGCCCTGCTGCCTGCAGCCCTGAGCACCCACCGGAGACAGGAGGCCCTGCCTGATCACTGACCATTGTCCCAGCACCATAGTGCTGCTTCCCATGCGTCTCCTGTTTACACAGGAAGCCGGCTCTGGGATGCCACCTCCCTCTTCGATGGCTGGCTCCAAGCAGCTTCCACAAGTGAGACTGAAGTAAGTCATCCCTGCTTGGTGACTTCAAAAATTAGTAAAACACAGTGGATAAAAGCATGGTCTTTCAGAGTCACTACCTGGATTTGAATTGGGCTCACCTTTCTCACCTTTCTCATAGGTCTGACATAAAGATAAAATATGAAAGTAAAATGCCTGGAACATAATGTGTACTCAATAAATTATGGAGTTTACAGTTGTTGTTACTTGTTGATAACTTCCCACTTTTGGTTGTACCATATTTCAACTTTGCTCCATTGCAGGTGATAGTTTTATACTAGAGCTTCCAAATTCTGTCATAGTCCTCCCATTGAGAGGTGATGTTTACATCCCCTTTTCTTGAATCTGGAAAGACTTAGGATGGCCTTTATAAGAGTATGATAAGAGTGATGCCATGTAATTTTCTAGGCTTTGTTTTGGTTGCTTGACACTTATACATGCACCACCATTTGAGACTCTGACTGCTCTGGAGTTGGCTGGCAATGAGAATTATTTTTCTTGAAGCATTACCAAAAGGTGGGAATAGTTTTTTCCAGTGCTATAAAATATTACTGAGTGGAGTTTTGGAATAGCATGCCGAACACTAACTGGAATCCACTCCCTTACCATCTAAAGGTGGCAAAAGTTAAAAAGATAACGGAAGTACAGAATTGCTGTTACATTATGAGGGGATATTTTTATTAGCTCAGAAATGATGAAACATTCCTGACATAAAGAAGAAAATGGAATGTGACAGCCATAAGCTGAAAAGCTTCTGAGTTGCATGCCCAAAACACATGCAGAATTATGTCTCAGAAGAGGCACACACAATCAAGAGTCCCCAAACCAATAACCATTTGTCAAGCCCTTACATGCTAGGCCCTTTTCACTATTATCTATATATTTTTACATTCAATGCTTGTTTAGAGTTTCCCACATGTTAGCGTGTTCTTTGCTCACCCATTCCTTCCTTCTGAGTTCAATTTCCCTCTTCCTGCAGGACATACTTTCACAGTGCTTTCATCAAAGTTCTGGGAGTAGTAACTCTTTGAATGAAAAATTTAAATTTCATTCTTCTTAAATAATGTAGCTGAACACACTGCACTGAAGTTGACGGTACTTTTTCCTCGCATGTGGAGGATACTCGAAGTATTCCATTATTTTCTGGCATTTGTGGCTGCTCTTAAGACTGTGGTAAGTCTAATTGTTCTTTTGTGGGTGATTTAACTCCTCTCTTCAGTTGGATTTAGGATTTTTGTCTTGATGTTTTAGACATGGAATTATTTATACTTAATTTGCTTGGGAATTGGAATGACTCTTCTTTAGAGTTTATGTTTTTCATTATTATTAAATATCTTTGATGACTGTATTTTATTATTATCTCTTTCCAGTTATTCTGCTTTTTTATTACAGATTTGTTGGACTTTCTCATTTCCTTCTCCTCCCTAAATTGTCCCTCATTTTATCTCTTTGTGCAGCCTTGTGGGTAATGTCCACCCAGTTGTTTTCTAATTTACAATTTCTCTTTTGAGCTCTATCATGTTTACAAATTGATTCATTAATTAAATTAAAAAATTTTTTTGAGACAGGGTCTTGCTCCAAAGCTCAGGCTGGGCCTAACCTCACTATGGAGCCCAGGCTAGCCTTGAACTTGTGGCAATCATCCTATTTCAGCCTTGCAAGTGCTCGGATTATAGGTGTGTGCCACATGCCCAGCTTAAGTGGTGCTGGAGAATCAAATCCAGGGCCTTGTGCTTACTAGGCAAGTGCTTTAACTGCTGTGCCATTTCTCCACGCCCAAATTTTAAAATTTTGATGACTGTATTTTTTAATTTCCAAAAGTTTTATTGAGTTCTTTAATATAGCATTCCTGAGCTGGGCATGGTGATCTTGCTTGTAATCCTAGCACTCTGAGGTGCTGAGACAGAAGGATCACAAGTTTGAGCTCAGCCTGGGCAGTTTACAGACTTAGTGAGATCCTGTCTTGGAAAAAAAGAAACGAAAAGAAAAAAAGAAAAAAATCATCTAGAAATGTAGCAGAACACAAAGGCCCTGGGCTCAATTCCAGTACCACTTTCAAAAAATTCTAGGTGAATTGTGGTTTCTATTTCTCCTAATATTGTTTTAAACATACTTAGTTTGCAGTTTTTCAGAATGTTCAATTATTATACGCTCTTGGAATGTCATTTCTCTTATTTTACTTTATCTGTTATAGCAAACTTTTCTTTATATGTTTTGTATTTTCTTTGGTGATTTCTTTTTCTGAAAGAATTCTGTGTGATCTGAATTACAGAAATAGCACTACAGAGAGGTTTCATTATGATTTTGTGAGATGTTCTGGAGGATTAATACATGGGATATGTTTTTTGTTTATTTGTTAATTTTTTTTGTCTTTGGATCACTGCACAATGCGAATAGTATAAATCCAACTCCTTCCTCAGTGTCCCCTGGTGTAAGCTTAGTGTTCTGACTGCTTATGGGACACTAGCAAGACACAAACTCTACAGTATGGGTCTGGATCAGAGGGGAGTCTCTCTAGCCCTCTTTTCACTAAAGGTGCATTTCTTCAAAAGTCTTGATTTTATCGATATTCCATTTGACCCAGCTATCACTCTTCTGAGTATCTTTCTAAAAAAGTTAAAGACCTCATATGATAGTGATACATGCATACTCATGTTTATAGTAGCATAATTTATAATAGCCAAATCTTGGAAGAAACCAATATGCCTGAGTACAGATGACTGGATAAAGAAGATGTGGTGTGTATACACAATGGAATACTACTGTGCCACAAAGAATGACAAATTTGAATCATTTGTTGGAAAGTGGATGTACCTTGAGACCATTATGCTCAAAGAAATGAATCAGACCCAGAAAGTGAAATATCATATTGTTTCCCTAATATGAGAAAATCAAACAATAAGAAATGTAAGAGATACGGAAGAAAGTAAGAAGATGGACTTTGAGGAGAGGGAAGGGAGAGTGGATGAGAGAGTGGGAAGGGGAAAGGGATGTGATATGTAAATAAAAAATAAAAATTGTATAAAAATTTCTTATCTTATTTTTATTTATTTGTGGTGCTGGAGAGTGAACCTACAACCTTGCAGTTCCTAGTTGAGTGTTCTACCACTGAGCTACATGCCCATGCCAACTAGAAGTCCTGACTCTATTCAGGGTTCTCACTCTTATCTTGAGTGATCTCCAAATCCTGTCATTTGTCCTGGGAGAATGTGAGAACTGAAGTGTTGCATTTTTCGGAGATGTTTTTAATTCTGTCAGTGCCTGGGATTTCTTCAGTGTCAGCTCATGTGCTACTTTTCTGCCTTTCAGTTTCTTCTATTTCTCATATCTGGGGATTTTCTTTCTTGACCACTGGAAGTTAGAAACATTAAATTATTGGGGGTGCTGAGGATCAATCCAGGGTGACAGGTGGACTAGTCAAGAGCTCTACCTCCAAGATGCATCCTAGTCTACTTTGGGGGTGTATGTTACTGACAACCATTGCACTCATTGCTTTTTTGATTTGAGACAGGGTGTTGCCAAGTTTCTAGGTTGCTCAGGCTGGGCTTTGGGCTTGAATACGTGATCATCCTATCTCAGCCTTCCAGAGTGCCAGGATTACAGGCTTATGCCACCATGCTCGGCTCCAAACTTTAAAAAAAGTAGATATTTCATTTATTTATTTATTGGTGCTGGGTAGTAAATCGAAGCTGGGCTTGCGTAAGTTAAGCCTGTACTTTACCACTGAGCTATACCCACAGCACCTCACCCCCAATCTTTTATTTAATTGACACATAGGAATTATACACACTTATGTGGTACAGTGTGATGTTTTAATGAATATATATACAACATGTAGTGATGGGACCTGGGTACCTGCCACCCTGTCACCTTAGATACTTACCATTTGTGACATCGTTCAAAATCCTCTCACAGTTTTTTGTTATGTTTTTTTCCCAGTGTTGGGAATCAAACCCAGGGCCTCTCGTATCCTAGGCAAGGGCTGCGACTGACACACATCCACAGCTTCTACTAATTATTTTGAAGTAGTCAATTAATTGTTATTAGTCATATTTATCCTGCTATGCCTTTGAACATTAGAACTCTTAGTTATCTTTTAATCCAGGATTTCTGAGAATTACTGATGGAAGATCTTTTAATATTTGGCTCTTGCTTTTTATTTTTTTAAAAGCAGCTTCAGGTCACTGAACTTTGATAAGCCCTGGACAAGCAATTCATGACAGTTATTTATAAACTGCCTTTCATGCATTAGCATGTGGAGGCTTGGCAAGTTTAGTTTACGTCCCAGATCAGATATGGAGGAAAAGGCCTTGTCAAGATTTGAACCCAGGCTTCCATGTTTCCACTTAATGTGGCGTCTAGTAAGTTAGTGATGCTAACCTCTCTAGCTCTCTACCATAAACCCCACCAACCGTGATATGTGTACTAACCACCACAACTCTGCTTGTCTGTGCCATATTTACCTTATTATGTGCTCATCTATTTACCTGTTCTATTCACCTGTCTTATTTTTTGATGCCTTTCAATATGATTAGCGTACCTTATAGCCTAAGCAGTTTGGCATGTGTATCATTAACTAGAGTGAAATATTTGCTTATGGCTTTTTTCCCCTCTGTGTACCAATGTGCCAGTCTTAACTCTACCTTCCATGAGTTTTGACTAGTACATACATTTGTGTAGTGTAAGTCCCCAACAGCATGTGGAGAATTGCCATCCCTGCCAGCAGATCCCTCCTGTCTCTCCCCATGCCGTCCCTCTGCCACCCAGAGTGAACCACTTTTTGGTATTCTCTCCCATAGACAAGTTTTTCCTATTTGGGAAATTCACATAAATGGATTCTTACCAGGTGTGCCCTTTGGGCAAGGTTTCTTTTTTGTCAGCAAAATAATTTAGGATAATATTGATTAATTTGTGTATGTCTATACCAGTAGTTTATGTCTATTGCTGAGCAATATTCAGTGGTTTGGCTGTGAGATTTTGCCCATTTTCCTGCTTTTAGACACCTGAGCTGTAGTTTCAATGTATAGTATGATAAAAGTGCTGTGCACATTTTAGTGAAAACCTAATCGTTTCTCTGATGTTAGGTCAAGGAGAGTAGTAGGGCAGTTTAAGGAGAGGAGGAAGTGCAGACAGTGAACTCAGACAATCTTAAGATGGGGATGTGAAAAGCGTGAAAGGATAGTAGCTGGAGTCGTCAGGGACAATACATATAATGCACATACACATGTACATGTATGTGGTGTAGGTGTGTGTATGTGTATGTATATGTGTAAGTATGTATTGTATTTTTTGTGCTGGAGATGGAATCTAGGGCCTCACACATGCATGCTGAGCATGTGTTCTCCTACAGAGCTACCCCCAACCCTGATATATGTGTAATGGGAATATTCTCAACATGTTTATGAGGGGATGGGGAGGAAGAAGGGAATGGAAACCTGGACTATTGTGGAAAGGGCGGCAAGCATTTGCGGCTTCTCTGGGCAGTGGGAGAGAGGCTACTCAGTAACCAGGCCACCTCTCACAGGGGTGATTCCAGGGACCTCGCTGTGGCAGAGCTGCTGAGAGTCCTCCCAGATCTGTGAAACTGTGACTTGCAGGACAGATAATTCTCCCTTGCAAGCGGTGGCTCGTTAAAGCTGTGGGGCCAGAGATCGTTTGCTGACAAACACAAACAGCAATTCTGAGGCCAACTGAAGGATTTCGCTTCTGTCCAAATTTGGTTTTCAAGATTATTTATTGAATTGATAGAAGAATTCTGATTTTCTGAAATAACTTGGGCTTGATTGGCTGCAGCGAGCAGAGTTGACCAGCAGATTCTTCTGGTTCCAGATGGGGCCAGGCCTATTACGCAGTGCTTTTCCCAGTGCGCTCTCAGTGCAGGGTTTTTGTTGTCTTAAAAATCTTGACAATGGGATCCTTTACACAGAAGCCTCCAAATCTCCACCAGAGACTCTTAGGACTAGTAAACAAATTCAGTCAAGTTTTAGGTTATAAACTTGATACACAAAAATCAATAGCATTTCTCTATAGAAACAATGAAAACACAAAGAAATAAATCAGAAAAGCAATCCTATTTATAGCAGACTCAAATAAAATTACTTAGGAATCAACCTAACTAAGGAAGTATGCACTAAACACGTATATGTATGCAGTGTATGCATGTGTATGCATATGTATATGTATGTGTGTGTTTTTTTATTGTATTTTTTTTTTGTGCTGGAGATGGAATCTAGGGTCTTAGGCATACATGCTGAGCACGTGTTCTCCCACAGAGCTACTCCCCAACACTGGTCTATGTTTTTAATGGGAATATGCATTACCTTGTGCATTACCTCTGTAATGAAAACTATAGCACTCTGAAGAAAGAAATTAAAGAAAACATTAGAAAAATGAAAAGACATCCCCTCTTCCTAGATAGGTAGAACCAGATGTTGTCAAAATGGCCACACTACCAAAACAGATTCAATGCAATTCCAGTAAAAATGCCAACAGTGTTTTTTTCAGAGACATCAAGTTATATTACAAAGCAGCAGTAATTAAAATAAAACACCTGGTATTGATGCAAAAATCCCCATGAAGGCCAATGAAACAAAATGAAGGGTATCGAGACAACCCCAAGCACCGTCAGCCGTTTGATTGAAAAGGTGACAAAAACATATGCTGGAGAAAAGGTAGCCTCTTTAACAACTGGTGCTGGGAAAACTGGTTAGCTACAGACAGATGAGCGAAATTAGACCCACATCTTTCACTGTGTACCAAAATAAAATCAAATGAGTGAAAGATGTAAATATTAAACTGGAAACACTGAGCCTACAGAAAGATAAAATGGGCAAAACCCCTGAGGACATAGGCATGGGTAGGGCCTTTCTCAACAAAATACCTATTGTACATGAGAAAACAACAAGAATCAACAATGGGATTTAAAAAAATCAATCTAAAAAGCTTTTACGTAGCAAAGGAAACAATCAACAGTGTGAAGAGAGAACCAACAGAATGGGAAATCTTTTTTGCCAGCTACTCCTTGGACAGAGGGATATACTCTAGAATATACAAGTAACTGAAAAAAATAGACTCACCAAAATAAAAGAGCCAATCAAGAAATAGGCAATTCAAATTAATAGAGAGTTCTCAGAAAAAGAAGTACAGATGTCTAATAAATTCATGAAAAAATGTCCAGTATCTTTAGACAGAAGAGAAATGGAAGTCAAAACAACATTGAGGTTGCATCTTGTTCCGGTGAGCATGGCTGGTACTCAAAAAACAAAAAATGCTGGTGAGGGTGTGGAGTAAAATGAACCCCTCCACTTTGTCGGTGGGACTATAAACTGGTGCCACCATTATGGAAAGTGGTATGAGGATTTCTCAAAAAACCTGAAAATACATACCCCATTTGACCCAGTTATATCTCTTCTGGGTCTCTTTCCCAGAGTTGAAGACATCATATATCAGCAATACATGTATACCCATGTTTATAGCAGCACAACTCAAAACAAGTCCTGGAAGTCGGCAGTACACCCATCAACAGAGGGATGGATAAAGAAAATGTGATATATTTACACAAAGGAGTATCACCTGCCATAAAGAAGGATAAATTTGAGTCATTTGTAGGAAAATGGAATCACCCTGAGATCATCTTGCTTTGCGAAATGAATCAGACCCAGAAGGTAAATATCATATGGTTTCTCTATTACAAGAAAACTAAACTATATAAAGTAAAAGAGAAGAATGGAAGAGTGATGGAGTTAGATGGGAAGACAGATTTTGAGGGAGGGAGCAGGGATGTGAGAAAGGGGAGGGCTGACTGGCTGGCATGAGAAGATGCCTATCATACGAGCGTGGACAATACGGCCCACGCTGCAGCTACATGGGCCTCGAAATACACCAACCTGGTGTTTTTGCACCAGTGGCTTCTTTTTATTTCTCCTATAATTATTTCTAATTTGTATTTATTTATGATAAATAATAATTACATTCATTTTTGGGGCCTAGTGGTTTCTTGAGGGAAAAGCAAGCTCCTTCCTTTGGCCTCGTATGCCCAGAGTGGTCTGGCCTCCCCAGCTTTCGGCCTCCTCTGAAAAGCTGTCCTTTGGCCCTGTACCATCTGTGGTTTCAGCGACTGTCATTCTCCTTCCTTTGTTCTGCTCTTCTCTGCATCTGGAAGCGCCACCTGCCCCTCGGCCTCCTGGCACGGCTCTCCCACAGTGCTTACCACTATTTGTACTTGCTTCTCCTCTTCCCTGGCATTCAGGGTTTGTATCTGCTTTGGGCACCATTATATTTCCTATTGTGTTTTCAAGGCAGGGTCTCACTTTGTAGCTCAGGCTGGCCCCAAACTTGCTACGTAGCCCACATTGGCCCCAAACTCACAGCAATCCTCCTGCCTCAGCCTCCTAAGAGCTAGGATTACAGGTGTGTGTCACCACACCCAGCTTACGTGATGCTGGGGAACTCAACCCAGGGCCTTATGTTTGCCAGGCTAGTGCTCTAACCATTATGCTCTTTTTCCAGCCCCATATTCTGTTTTCCAATAAAGACTGACACTTAATTGGTGATGGGTAAATGTTTGATATGGGGGGCGTTTGACAACCAGCATATAGTTTGTAGTAGAATTGGAAGGGAATTCTATCTTGCCTTATCTAACTCTGACCTGCATTTTTCCGAGTCTGGAGAACGGGTATAATACCACTGCTTCCTGTAGCTCCTGAGAACCCTGGAAAGAGCAGGTGTTGGAACCCTGGCAACTATCACAGGATCATCTCTGATGTGAAGCTGGCAGACACACTCGGTCGCAGGGAGCTTCGGGTCTTGGAGACTGACAGCTGGTGTCATTGTCTGGGATCAGGCTGGGCCATGGGTGGGGCTCTGTGTCCCCTGCCCTAGCAACTGAGGGTGATGCTGAGCTGGGGGTTGAGGAGGTCACTGTGACTTTTGGAAGCTGCTACCAAGACCTTGGGGTGAAGACAGCCCTGGGCACTGCCAGCCTTCGGCCTGTGCCAGGGCAGCAGAGGGCAGCCCCAGGGAGCTGTGGGCACAGGGGAGGGCAGGGAAGCCAGGTGGTCTGAGGACGCTCTGGGCCGCTGGCAGGCGGGAATGTCAGGGCTCTGGAGGGGATAGGGTTTCTGCCGCCTCCAGCTGCCCTAAGCCGCCTCTGCTGTTTTCCAGAGGGACCCAATTACCACTCCCTTGTGGAGCCCAGGCTGCTAGAGATCCTAAAGAGATAGGAGGCAGCTCCCAGCGGGCGGCGGGGGCCATGTAAACTCTCTTATCCATACACCTGTTCCTGATCATCGGAGATTTGGGGCCTGGTTTGGGGAAAGCGTTAGAACTTCTCAACGTGGTCCCTCTGGTCTCCCTGAAGCCCTAGCCTTTCAAAGGGCTCTCTTAGTGCTGACTTATTTGATCTTTATCATGAATTGTGAGCTCTCTGGATGGGGTCTGTGCAGACAGTAACCATATCAAGAGAGGGAAGGTCAGTTGGGCATCATTACCTAGTGAGTAAGTGGTTCTGGATGCCAGTCTCTATGGAGCTTCTTCCTGTGCCATTCAATCGTCCAGTCAACATTCAACAAGGCTCTCCAGCTTTCCACAGGCCCCAGCATGCCATATTGTATCCTGCTAAGTTTCTGTCCTTTGTTTACAATCCCTGACTGGCCTTGACGGTGTCTGCGTGATGGCCACTAACCAGCATGATTCATGTCTCTACATT
The DNA here is from genome assembly GCA_004027205.1 of Ctenodactylus gundi. Taxonomy (NCBI): domain Eukaryota; kingdom Metazoa; phylum Chordata; class Mammalia; order Rodentia; family Ctenodactylidae; genus Ctenodactylus; species Ctenodactylus gundi. Next base: position 207,322 of record PVKB01002876.1, read on the forward strand.
ATGCTGTGGAGGGGCAGGGAACACGGAGCATTCTCTGCTCCACAGAAGTAGATGGTAAGACATGCTTTCTGAGAAAATAGCCTGCAATGCTGGGCACACCCCTGAGAGCCTGCCCTGTGATGCCAGGCTAAGGACACCGGGCTGGGCTTTAAGCTGGGCCTCCTTTGGAGGTTAGGTCTGGCCAAGAGAAGGGATACAGGTCAGCAGGAAGCTTATAATAGCAAGTGTGGGAAAGAGAGTAGGTGATGAGGTTATGATGGGATGGGCAGGCCTTTCTGTGCAGAATAAAGGAAAGTTTGAAGTTCCTTGGCTTTGAACCCTTTCCTAATATAGTGGATTCATGCTGCTTGTGTTTACTGAAAACCTCCCATGTGCCAGGCATATACCCAGTGCATGATACCCCTTGTCTAATTTCATCCTCAATGCGCTGTGGAGATAGACGTTTTTCCATTTTACAGATGCACAAGTAAGAGTATATAGTTGAGGTATATTGAAGTTAATGACTTCTGTAAACCCAGCCTCGATCTAAAGCCTACACTCTTCTCCATATAGAAGGCTTCTGGAAAGGGAAATCGTGTGTTCTGTGGGGGCACATGAAAGGACGGGCTGTGGGAGGCCCTGGAGGTGGTGGGACCACATAGGCAAAGGCAGCGAGGCAGGGCCCAGTGGCTGTGCGAGGCCACAGGCAGTGAGAAGTCCATTCGACGTCCTGCTTAGGACCCAGAAACCCTGCAAGTTGGATTTATTCAGTGGCCGAGCAGATGTCTGATCTGCCCATTTCCCCCAGCCAGTGCAACTCCTCTCCAGGTGGCCTGTGGGCAGAATTTCTGCTGCCGCTGCTCTTATCTGACTTCCCACCCTTGCTCTTGCTGGGCTTCTCCTGCCATTCTCTATCTTTCCTGCCTGTCCAAATCCTGCTTGTCCCTCACTGCCCCGGGAATCCTCCTAGAAGCCCTTCCTGACCACTCCAGGTGCCCTGGTTATTAGTTCCAAGTTCCTAAGTCTAGCTCATTTCCCCAGCTTGTAGGCTTCAAATATTCAAATGGGACTCACAAATCCTGCCCACTGTCTGCAAACCCCACAGGCACAGAGGGCAGTGTAGACCATTGATAATGCGTTGACTGTGGGCCGAGCAAGAGGTCAAGCTCTTCACACCTGTTTCCTGATTTGGGTCACTGCAGCCACATGAGGCAGCAAGGGGGCAGCTCTTTCCTTTTAAAGATGATGCAACTGCAGACTCGAGGATTAGCACCCTGGAGGTGCTGTCCTCCTTTGACTTGGTCTCACTCCACAGCCCAGGTGCGCGACCCCTCTATTTATCTCACTGTGAGGCCAGAGCAAGCACTGGACTGAGTTAGCCTTAGAGTAGAGATGGCACGAGCAAGGTTCCTGCTCTCAGCGGCCCACATGAGAGATGTGAATGAGGGGAAGGGTGGGCCCAGCGAGGTGGCTGCCCCTCTGCAGATGCCGGTAGTGCATCCTCTTGTCTTTCTGCTCATTCTTTTGCATGCCCGTGGGGGTGTGTGCATGCGTGTTCTTACAACTCCAGCTCTGCCTTTGGTCCATTTCCACCTGGAAGGTGAGCCCAGGTGGTGACAGCTTGCCTTGGTTCCCACCTCCTGGGGTCAAAACCCACCCAGCCAGGGTGAGGAGGGGAGTTTGGGGCTCCTTTACCAACTCCAGCTACCCACATCTCGGGGCTCCTAGCCCCACTGAGGCCTTGAGGCCCCATCCTCCTACCCCAGCAGGATGAACCAGGCTGGAGCAGGCAGCTGGGGAGGAATGCAGCCCCTGGCCAGCTCCTGATGGGGCATTTCTGGAGGGCCTCACCCCTCCCAGCTCCTCCAGGCCATGGCTATGCTGGGGAAGCTGGGGATTAGGGGCCTAATTCCACTGAGAATCCTGTTTTTCTTAGCCTCACACAGATTGCTTTTTAGGAAAGGCCCTTCCCCTAATCAGCCCGAGTCAACAGCTCCATTTATTTAGACACGTGATATTATAAAACTGGCTACTGCTGTGTTTTTGTACCATGTATCTGGGCTGCCCCTGCAGGATGGCACCAGAGGAGAGGCACTGCAGGCTGCCTCCCTGGCCCACAAGCCTGACCTTAACAAGGGTCCCGCAGAGCCGGAAGGGAGACCGCAATTCTGCTGGCCAGGTGGGAACTGCCCTCTCTCAGATTTCATAACATGAAAGTGACCCACCAAGTGTCCACATGTCCAGCTTCCTCTCCCATTGGTGTTTTTGAATCAAAATAAAGAAAGGATTAGGGACCCTTTGAACAATATACTTTGCTTAGCTTCCCATCAGAGTCAAAAGAGACTTCTACAAGAAGCTGTGGATGGTGACTGACTCTACCACATCCAAAAGTACCCAAACGTTTAGAGAAAAAGAAAAAGTAATAGTGGCTGTGTATCAAGTATTTACTATGTACAATGTGCTAGCAGCCGTGTACTGTCTCTCTCACCCTGCCATCCTTACCTTCCTGGTGAAGGTGGGCACCCTTTGCCTTCTCTCTCACACCTCATCTCCTTCTCACCTTCTTTCCTTATACACCTTTGTTTATCCTTTCAGATTTTAAATATATTTAATACACATGTACATCATATATAATTTCAACCCTATAAACACTCCTTCAAGGAAGGTTATCAATATCTCCATATCACAGAGGAGACAAACAGAACAAGAAGATAAGTAACTTGCCCAAGGTCACACAGCCTGTGTAACTACAAAGACTGATGCATAGCCCTGTCCCTCAGGCATCAACTGGAACTTTGGTCTCCCCTCCCTCTATGTATACATACAGACATATATATATCTATGCAATACATACATAATGTTTACATTGAACTTGAGTGTTTTGTGCACATATATATCACCTCAAAATTATAATTCCTTCCTCTCACCCTTTTGACTCCCTCCTTCTCCCTAACTCTCACTATCACCCCCACTTAGTTCTTTTTAGACTTTGGTCTTAATGACTAAATTAATGTAATGTGCTTCCTGCTTGCTTTTGTCTCTTTTTGGCTACATCTGCTATGAGGTTATTAATTTTGCCCAATCAATCAGTCAAGGTGGGTACTCAATACTTATGGGCCACATGAAAATCACCTTGAATAAAAGAGCTGGAGCTCTTCCTTGCTGCCCCTTCCATATCCCTAACATGGGCCACCAAACTGTTTTACTTAGACTACTTTCTACTTTGAGTGCCCTGGAGCCAGCATGGGGCGTTGCCACCATTTTTCCAGAGTGAATTGGTCAACAGGCCCATACCCTAGGCTGGGGAGTCCCAGTCAGCATGGCCTTGGAAGTTCCTGGCTGCTGCGACAGATGAGCAGGAGGTGAGTGGCCTGCAGAAGTGAGTGGTGAGTGGGAGGTGAGCGGCCAGCGAAGCTCTGTCCCTTGCAAGCGTGCTCCTGTGCAGTTCTGAGGCCACTGCTGACCCTACAAGAGGCAGAGCTTCTCTTGCTGCCCCCCTCCTGCAACTTCCTGCCATTTCAAAGCTATTCTCCAAAAACCTACCCACTCCCTGGGAGAATAGTCTTCAACTAAACCATACCCTGGTGTCAAAGAGAGTTGGGGACTGTTGCACTGGGCCACTGAACACTTGGGGCCAAATAGGACATTGTGCGCAGAGCTTTAGAGGTACATGTGAGATGTCTGAGAGGACAGTGAGACTTTGCTTGCTCCTGCGAGGTGAGTCCAGTGGGAGGAACACCATATGTTTTCCTGTTTATAATGAGGGTCTGTGGCCAGGAGCTGCTATGTTATTCAAGATACTAAAATTAATTATCACACTTGTTATAGTTTAGGAAAGGAGAGGACTGGGAGAGATAGAAGTCCAAGACATTGCGGGATGGACTGAAAAAACAAACTCCAGTGTCGGGCCTGGAAGCTTCTTAAAAACGTAATGGGACCTTTTTCCTGTTGAACTTTCAAACCTTGTGTCCCACCCGGTACTTTCTGCTCTGGAGTTTATCAGGGACACTGGGGGCCAGGCGTTTAGCAGGACTAAAGTTACTGGGACAAACCTGGAGGCAGGTCAGGGCTCCACAGGGGAGTCCCAAGGGCCCGCAGGCAGCCACTGCCACCAAGAACTTCTAAGGCCAAGAAAGGGAAGCCTCAAAACCAAACATCCCTGCACGATCCCAGACAAATGTGTTCCTCATCAAGGCAGATACAAACAAAGTTTATTAAAAAGCCTTCTAAAGGGACATTCCAAATCACCAGCAGGCCTCCTCGAGGTGACCATCCATTCCCTTGCAGATTCTCATTCCAGCCTCGCTGGAGCTTTCCAAACACCAAGTCCCCAATGTGTCCAGGAAGGAAAATAAACAGGCGGCACAGAGTGACCCTGCTCACTGTGCAAGCCTGCACTTTCTGACACCACCACCGGCGGGGTTGATAGGAATGACTTCAGGATCAAATACAAACAAGGCAGGGAGGCCTCTCGGCCTGTGGGGGTTCACACTCCCCTTTTATTGTGCCCTAATGGCAGCCCACTCGGCAGAGGAAGGGCCCGTGTGACTGCAGAAAAAGTGGCCTGGTAGGGCAGACTGAGTGCTGGCTGTGTCTTCTGTATTCTGCGTTCCAAGAGGGGAGGGTTTGCCTCCAACTAAATGGAAGTGTTCTCATCTGTGAAATTGGTGATTTCCCCAATCAATGAGAGTGGGGGTACTCTGGCTGGAGTGAGGGCTGGGAATCTCAGAGCCTGACCGAAGTGTTTCCCAAAGCATGTGGGGCCTCCTGTGGAGCTCTAAGATCCTGTGAAGTCCAATTTAATCTTCCTCCTGGGAGCTAAACTAAGATTCTTATTTTGAAACAATCTGGTATTAGTGTACAAGTGAGCTAATAAGCCAAAACTATACGGAGAATAAAAGTTTTGTCTGTAGAATCGTATAGGTTCAGGTCACCTCTGTCCCTTGTGTCACTGTGGATATTTTCACTGTCTAAAATTTCAGAATTTCTTGAAGAGAAGAGGTGTGATAGATACTGCTGCATGCTGTTGGTGTGAGCATCTGCGCACAGGGCTGACCTGTAAGCAAAGACCCTGGCACACAGACAAGGGTTCATGAGTGGTAGCTCTTGGTACTTTTATTGTTTAATGCATCTCATACAGTTGTTCAACATTTCGGGGACACAATGAGATATGGAGAGAGTAAAAGGAAGGAATAAGAATAATAATAAGAAAAAGGGAGCCCATGAGAGGTAGAAGGATCTTTGTCGCTGGTAAAATTATAGTTATAATAATTTACTGAGAGCTTTCTGTGAGCTGGTATTTTACATGGAGATTACAGTTTTTTGTTGTTGGTTTGTTTTTGAAACAAGGTCTCTCAATTGGCTTCAGGTATACAGGAGTCCCGCTGCCTCAGCATCTGAGTGCTGGGATTACAGGCACCACCACACCCAGATTATGAGGTGCTAGAGAATTGACCCCAGGGCCTTGCATTTGCTAGCCAAGCACTCTAACTGCTGCGCTACACCTTCAGCCCTACAGCAAGTTCTTCTTTTACAGGGGTGGAAAATGAAGCCTCAGAAACTTGAATGGTTGGTCAAATTCCAAGGCCTGTGAGAGGAGGAGCTGAGACTGAGGCTGTCTAACGATGAAGTCTGGGCTCTCAGCCCCGAAGAGATCCCCAATTCTGAGGCAAGGCATGCTCTTACCTTAAGTCAAGATGGTTAAGGTCTACAAACATGCATCTTGTCCTGGGAAGAGCCCAACCAGAGTTGCCAGTTGTAGTGGTGAAGTCTTTCTTGTCATAGTGTTGTGTTCAAACCAGGGAATGACTTCAGTTTAATAATCCCATCTTTCCTGATTATGAGTTAATAATTTATTTCTGGCTGCACGTGAACACCACTGGGACAGCTTTGAGAAATTCACACCACATAGTTTACCCAGCTCCATCATATCAGCATTTTTGGGTAAGACATCTATATCAGTATCACATCAGTATTAATATCAGACATCAGACATCAATAACACATAGTAGCATTAACAGCATCTTGTTAAACAACCTGGTGATTCCAAATTGCATCTAGTCCTGATAAGGGCATCAGCTGGTTCCAGAGCTCTGTTCTCTTTTGCAGAGCAGTTTGTGCTATGGCCTGGGTATAGAAGACATTGTAAGGCAAAGATTGTGTATTAGTAGGGAAGGGGCAAAATTGAAGAGTTCACAGACTGACAAAGAATGTGGGGGACACTGGGGTTCAGAGAGGGGAGGTGCCTGGATTTGTGGCACACACAGGATAAGTGGCAGAGCTGGAAATCATACCACCAAGTGATGGCAAAATAAACAGAATCTTTCATTACTGGGAAGGCATCAAGGGCAGCTCAGTGGTGATGATCCCCCGGTTGTGCCCCAGATTCTCTTCCCAATCCTTTTTCTTTATGTCATCAACCTCAGCATCGCTTCCAGACTCCCAGATTTCTCTTAATGATTTAGTTGGCTCCTTGAGTCCATTTATACAATGACCTACCCTACTTACTATTTTCAGTTGGGTGACACCCAGACACCCAGAGTTCACATGCCCAAGACTAAACTCATGAGCCACATACACCCCAATCTGGTCTTTTGGGGGAATGGCACCAGGATCATGCTTGGCTCTTCCCTCTCACTCACTGACTAGGTCCATCACCCAAAGATTCCGGTACTTGCCTGTCTGGACTGCTACTTTTTAGAGCTTGCCCTCCCGTCTCCATCCACACTGTTAGTGTTCTAGCTAACTTCCATTATTTTGGTAATTTATTTTTTTGTGTGTGTTTTGGTAGTTTATTCTTGCCTACATGATTATTTGATTTATGCCTGCCTCCTCCACTAGCTTATATTTGACACATTCTCAGTACTTGACATTGCCTCAGTAAATATTTGTTGAATGCATGAATAAATAACATTACTTTACACTTTTTTATTCATTTAGATGGCTGTGAATATAGTGACTGTTCCAAGATAGGCTGTTGCTTTCCAAGCTAACAATGAGGTCATGTGCTCAGATGGCTGTGCGTTCCAAGAAGTCTAGGGGCAGAGAGGTCTTTTCTGTAGAGAATGAACAAGAGAATTGGAGGGAAATACATTCTCTGACATGAGAGACACAGTCACACAACAGGGCAAAGAAATGTGAATGTGTGTGTGTGTGTGTGTGTGTGTGTGTGCGCACACATGCACATATGTACTTATTTCCATCTTTGGGCAGCTTCTGCTTGCTTACTTGGCAGACCTTATTTTTATTTGGAGAATCAATTATGAAATCAACCCCTCACTATTTCCCCAATAACAGCTAATAAAAAGAAAAGCTATTTTGTTGGTGTCTGGTTTTCAGCTAAAAGGAGGGTCAAAATAGCAATTTTATCTACTGCTCTTTGAAAATGCTTCTCTTGGTCACAGGAGTTGGTAGGGGGAAACACTGTGATTTTAACCTCGCTCTTGACATTGGCTCCTGCCTGAAGTGACAGATTGTGTTACCTTAGACCAGGACATAAGTGGGTGGCCAGCAAGGTCAAATCAAGGTTACAGTATGATGTCTCTGTCATCAGTACAAGGCCCACTCTTCTTTCATCACCTGTTCCAGTGAAAAGCAGTCAAGATGAGAAATGCCTGGGAGCCTGGCAGAGGGACCATGGGAAAAGCCACAGTCCCTGCGCTCTTCATGCAGGTTTCTCTTTCAGAACTTCCTCTATTAAGGTGCTTCTCTAGAAATCTGCACAGCCCGCGTGGAAGCAAAGACCCTTAGGGAGAGGAGCCATGGCCTCTCCACTTGCCCCCCGCCCCCGTCTGGGCCTCCCTGAGTGCTTAGAACTTCCTGGGGAAGGCAGAGGTAGTTGTTAAGAACTTAAGTGCTGGGCTCAGAAAAACTAAAATTATTTTCCTGGATCTGCCACTTCTTGGCTGCAGCCTTTAGGCAAGTCGCTTAAAATTGCTGAGCCTCAGTTTACTTACTTATTATGTAGGAATCATATCCACATTTATGTAACTTGACAAGATTTTGTGAGATGGATACAATGAAGCAATGCATATAAAGCTCTTAGCTCATTGATGGGAAATAAGAAATATGTAATAAATGCCAGTCTATGAAATAAATGGAGGGTGAGGTGCCCCTCCGTCCTGGACCTGGGTTCCAGGGAGACGCTGGCTCATGTCCTGGACACAGGAGAGGTAAGTTCTCAGGCTGTCCCACATCTTCACTCTTCTAGGTCTAAAAATAAAAAAATAGAGATGGTTGTCGTTTCTTTACTGTCATCTTACTAATCAAGGCTATGGGACACCCACATGTTTTGGAGAATTAAATGTCATTAGAGGACATAAGATACATGACAAGGTCCCTAGCCAGCAGTTCCTTATTTGCATATGTGTTACAGATCATAGTAGTTAATTTTATTTATTTATTTTAGTAATCCTTTTTTTTTTTTTCTTTGAGACAGAGTCTTACTTTGTGGCCCAGGCTGGTCCTAAACTCACTATGGAGCCCAGGCTGACCTTGGACTCATGGCAATCTTCCTGTCTCAGCCTCCTGAGTGCTGGAATTACAGGCGTGTGCCACCACTCTCTGCCAATGTGGTGCTGGGGAATCAAACTTGGGTACTTACTGCTTGACTTAGTGCTTGCTAGGCAAGTGCTTCAACCACTGATCCATTCCTCCAGCCCAATAATCCTTTTTATTTAAGTGTATTTGGAAGGCTTTTAGTCCTCAAAGAGGCATTTGAAAGGTGCTAATCAGTTGTCTTGAGCACCAAGGCATTGATAAACGATGCTGTCTCTCCTTCTTAGGCTAAAACTCCAATCATCCATCCAATCCTGAGCATCTCTAAGGAGAGAAGAAGAGCAGCAACAGAGTGACAGCCTCAGTGTCTGCTCTGAAGAGGCTCCTGTGCGCAGACAGGCCTGAGCCAGCAGTGTGAACGCAACTGGAGGAGACCCCCCCACCACGAAGCCCAGGGTGAGTTGGGCTCACAGGAGCTCTGCTGACTTGTGGCTACTTCTTAGGCTGCCATCTTGTGGTGATTCCTCTGAGGTGAGTCTACGTGTGGGTTCTACAGGCTCTGAAGACTGGCTCCCCTATGCTTTATAGAACTTTTGCATATGCTGGCAAATGGGCTGTCCTAGCTTCCTCTAAAATGAAGCAAAATGAACAAGAAAATCTAAGAATGAGGCCTCCTCCAAGTAGGACATTCAGGCTAGTAGGTGTCCAGGTCATGTGTCTGGGACAGTATTGTGCTACGACATTACTAAAAGATACCATTTACAGAGTAGGTGCTACATGTCCTACGTGGTGGAGCACTTCCCATCTATTACTTGATTTGATCTTAACGGCAGGCAATTTTCTATCTAGTCTGAGAAAAGTTCTGCTATTTCTCCATTTACAGGTGAAGAAACCAACTTATAGAGAAATGAATGCATATGCTGAATTTTGAAGCTCATAGGCCATAGAGTTGAGCTCAAAACAAGGTCTTTTTGACCCACAGCCTGTTCTCTAACTATTTCTGTACAGCAACAGTGGGTTGTGAAGCCACAGCACCTGTGGTCCTGTCTTGGCTTAGCCACTTGGGTTATGTGAGCTTGGTTTAGTCATTAGTCACTTAACTTTTCCCACACCTTTTCCTATCTGCAAAATTGAACTCCTTCACAGGGTAACTGCAGAGACCAAATATGGTCCTCAATGTATTTACCACAGTGGCCAACACAGATAAGGGCTCAGGAATGTGGGTCTTTTCTCCCCTACCCCTTGGTCTAGGAGGCAAGAAATAGGCCTGCCTCTCTGGTTGGTTCTCCCCCATTTAAGCCTACTTTTCCCCCCTGGAACTCCACAGAATTTTCGTTTCCATCACCAGGAAGAGCCTGATGCCGACTCACTTCTCTGTTGACCATTTAGACTGCATGGGAGAGGCAATAGTAGTGCAGTGTTCTTCGCTAGAACTTTAAGACTTTGGTTCTAGTTCAGTTCCAACTCAAGGCTGGAGCAACTTCATTTCTCTTAGTCTCAGTTTCTCGTCAGTAAAATGGGAGCTATGTCCACACATGGGCCCGATGTGCATATGTGGCACATGTGCAGCCATTGTATGCTGCACCCACTGAGACCATGATTAATCAATTGCAGCATTGTTGTTGGTGATCCTAAATGTGGCCACAGAGCCCTCTCCACACATGGAGACAATCACTGTCAACTGCTTAGAATTGAAATGACAATTAGAAACTCTTGGATATTCCTTAGCCATTTGTTGTCTAAGGTTCCTTTTAGCTCTGCCGTTCTGGTTCTACTGCCTGAGTCTTTAATGCCCTGGGGGTGGAGCACTGCAAAACTTGTGGGTCCGAAGTGAGGGAAGTTGCTCCTAGATACAGGCATATCCAGCAGTTGTGTGGCTTCATACAAGTTGCTTTCCTGCTCTCTGAACACTGTTCTCTAATTTGTAAAAAGGAAATTTTAGTTCATGTTCTGTTGGCATGGTTCTAAGGCTGAAATCACTCTGTCTAGCAGGTAGAGTCTGGGTCCTTGTCAATGCTGCAGGAACTGTGCAGCCTCTGTGCTTAAAACAGAATTTCTGTTGAGTTACGGTAGACTATGGAGCTATAATCTAGTACAGTATGTCTCTAATAAGTAGTTCTCAGTCTCCGTGGAGTACAAGGATGGTCAGAGGTGTCTTTTAGCATGTAAATTTCTAGGCTCAACCTTAGGGTGCTGATTCAGGGTGGGGAGAGCAGGATCCAAGAATCCCCATTTTCAACAAACTTTCCTGTGAATTCTTGGGTAAGTAGTGTAGATTCACTCTGTAGGAAACATGGCTCCAGGGCTGGGAGGCTCTAAGTGAAAGAGGAGATTTCTGTTTGTGTTGGTGGTTCACTAGGATTTGGAGAGAGCAGGATTTTGGAGTTTTGAGAGACTTTGCACTGGGGAGGAAGTCCTGCCCCTCTATGCCTCATTGACCGCCAAAGTTTCCTGAGATCTGGGTCCCTGAATTGGAGATCAGCAGATGGAGACTTTTAGGTATCTGTGCATGAGCCTCAGACCAGAGTCCTTGAGGGACAACCAGGGGTAGACAGATTAGGTATAAGCCATGGTGTGTGTGTGTGTGTGTGTGTGTGAGAGAGAGAGAGAGAGAGAGAGAGAGAGAGAGAGAGAGAGAGAGAAAGAGAGAGAGAGAGAGAGAGAGGCACTTCGATTTTGACTGTCTACCAATATCAATTCTAAAACAACTGAGTAGGAAGGTAAAAACAAATGTTTGGGATATTTTTATCTGCATGTTGCTAAACATCAAGATTTTTGTAAACATCTGCATGTTAGATAGAAATTGAAATATGTCCCTCTTATGCTTAATTTGTGGTGATGTCTGGAGCTGGCTGATGAGGCACCACGCACAGACACACTGTCCTGCTTCCCAGCCATCATCCTCCTGATTGTCAATCCCCTCATCATTCAGGCTGAAGTAGTGAATTATCAAGAGGTGGTTTATTTTGAATTCATACTAAAACTTCAAAATTAATGCCAAATTTGACAACAATATGATTCTTTTCCTTTCATCCTGGAGCCTTTTCCTCAGAGCTGACAAGTTCTGATAACTTCATGAGCTTGTACAAGGATTCAATGAGTCTATGTGTGAGCTATGCTTACAATAGTGTTGGAAATTCTCGTGAAACAATACCTTTTCTTTCTTTTCTTTTCTCCCTCTCCTTCCTTCCCTTCCCTTCCCTTCCTTTCCTTTTCTATTTTGGTACTGGGGTTAAACCCAAGGCATTTGCCTGATCTATTAAACCTGTGTAAAAAATAAAAATAAGTCATCTTGTGCTGGAGAGCTTAGTGTAGAATATTAGTGAAATTTTGAAAAGTTATGATTATTATGCAAAGCGTCTCCCAGAGAAGTGAAGTGAGATGTTACCTGGACATTACCCTCCAGAGGGACACAGAGGACCTTCCTGTGTCCAACCCTCAGCATTAATGTCCCCCACCCAACATTCAAACCAGTCTCTTTTTGCTCTCTGCTGCCCTATCCTGTCTCAGCCTAACTCAAGTGAAACCAGGTGGCCAGTATGGGCAGTGAGGGCGACCCACAGAGAGACCTAAGGAGAGCTGAGCTCCTGGTTCTACCCGCTCCCCAAACTACTTCTGAATCAGTTTATCCATGAACAAACCCCCAGATTCCTTTTATCTTCCAATCACCATGAATCCGATCCTCTATTTAGTCCTGAAACTCAGAAACTAATCTCTTACTTATCTGTACTGTAATCCCATTTCAGGCTGTGTATGGAATACACCACTTGGGAACAGACCTCTAGGATTTCAGAGGGTCCCTCAGTGGGGAAGCACAGGGCTTATGGGGGAAAGTGAAACCAGGCCCAGGATGTTTTGATTCCATGTGCAAATGGGAAGAAGAATGCAGCTCCTCTGGGCTCTTGCCCTCGGGAATGAGCCACCGGCTCCCGGATCAGTAGATCACAATAGAGGTGGGAAAATGGGGATGGCATGGCAGGAGGTGGGGCAAGCCATTAAAACAGGCTTCCATGAATGACAGCTGCGCCCTCAGGCCAGGCCAAGGAATGGCTGACAACGAATCCTTACTGCCTGGAGTGTGGGTCTTGCCCTTTCTGGCCATGGGGCCTAAGCACAAAGCCAACATGGCAGGTGGGGCCAGCTGATGTGCCCCAGTCACTCTCCTCTGCCTAACAGCCCTCAGGAGAATGCCTGACCCAGAGCCTTGAAAGGTGCACCTTGCCTTTGTAGGAGGCTTCTAGAGCACCATCTCTGTTTTCTTTTGTTCACTCTTGCACTCAGTGGCTCCTGCGTGTCGACTCTGCCAGGTCCAGAGCTGGCACTCGCCCTTCAATGATGAGCAGGCACTTTCTCTGCCCACACAGAGCTCCTGGACCCTGTGGAGAAAGAAACCAGACACCGAATAAACAACCACTTAACTAATGATAGAAGGTGGAAAGGGGCTTAAGATGGGGGAAAGAAACTCCCACTGGCAGTAAGAGGCAGATCAGCTGACTGTTGCAGAGTGAGTGGGTGTTACCCAGTTGCAAGTGAGCAGCAAGTCTTCCCGGCCCACTCCACTCCCTTTCCAGCTTCTTCATGACTCCCTTCAGATCTTGGCTGGTAATTCAGGCACTTGGCGTGTCCTTAGGGCTCCATTTCTGGCACGTGCCTCTGGGTCCCAGCCCCTGGCATGGCTTCCACCTCCAGCTGGCTGATTTATTTCTCATCCGCCTCTTCCTTAGGCAACTTCCTGGGGTGGGGGTGCTTCGGTCACCAGCTCCTGTCCTGTCTTCTTGCACACCATGACTCCCCCATTCCCCGTGCCCTGCTGGCCCCACAGAGCTGCAGCCTGCTTTATGTGTGCATTCTCCCCCTAAGTTTGCCCTTTCACTACATCCATGTTCCCTTAGCAAGGACAAGCTTTACTGTGGGCACGAGCTGGGTGGTCGAGTGGCGGGGTCAGGGAAGGCCTCCTGGAAGGGGTGATACCTAGAGAAGTCCTAAGGCTGAAGGGCGACTTAGCAATTGCATTGCCCTTCTGTCCAGTCTACATCTCTCACTTCCCCCCGCTCATGCATCTGAGCATCAGTGTCACGCAACAGAGCTGGGAAGGCTCTTGGAGGCCTTCCAGGCTGACGTCTGCCCTTTCCAAAGGTGGGGATAATGTAGTCCAGAGAGGAGGAGGGGTTTTTCCCAGAGTCACATAGCATAAGCAACAGGATGCCTGCCTACTTCTGATGTGCTAGTCTGCATGCCTGGGACTGACACTCTATCCAGTTAGAAAACCTTTCATGAAAGCTAATTTCAGTTCTATCCTCTGAGTGGGGTCCTGGGGACCTCCTGCACACTCTGCCTCTCCTGATGGTCTCTGAGTGAATTTAGAGACAGTCTCAGTGCTTTTCTGCCCTCAGACAGGATGGCCCGGTTGAGACATGTGCTGGGGTCATCAGGGCACTGTCTTTGGGGATAACTTCTCAGGGCAGCTGTCCTGTTGGACCTCATTTGTTACTGTGTCTCTTAGTCCACTAAGGAGCTGTGACAAAATACCTGAGATCGACTGGCTTATGAACAACGTAGTTTATTCTGTTCTGTTTTGTCTTGAAGGTGACAAGTCTAAGATCAAGGTACTAGCACATTCCGTGCCTGGTGATGGCCTGTGACCTGCTCCACAGCGTCTTCTCAATGCATCTCTCTTGATGGAAGAGTCAAGGTAGTGATGTGGGTTCTTCCTCTCTTATCAGGGCACTCGTCCCACTCGTGAGAGCTCTGTCCTCATTGTCTGAGCACTTCCCAAAGGCCCTGCCCCTATTACCAACATATTAATTATCAAAGTTTCAACATGTGCTCTTGGTAGGATACAAATATTCATACCATAGCAGATACTGAAGCTCACTGTGAATGGCCGTGGGACCCAGGGCATGCTACTATAACACTTACCATTCTCAGTTTTAGTAAAATGAAGATAAAAGTAGGTCTAGCACAGCTCAAATGAGATCATGTTGGAGAAGTAGCTGGTGCCAAGAATGTGCCCGTCTCAGTGCTACTGTTGCAGTTCCCGGTGCCTACTGGCCACACAGTCGTGGACAGCTCAGGGGAGGCAGTGAGCGTCAGGAATGGTGTGCTGGGAGCTCTGGGGGTAGGGGCAGGGGAGCCTGGTGGGCCAGGTCTCTCATAACACCTCTGGAGAAATAGGTCTTCTCTCTCTTGTCTGAGTTTGATTAATAAGTTGGTGAAATATGGGGTAAACATAGAGGGCAACATGTTGATAAAAATAATCTAGAATTTCTTGTGAGTTTGATAATAAAGGAAGAAAATTCTAGTATCTAAAACCTCCTTGTAATGAGAGTGACAGGGATAGATGGTTTCATTACTCAGTCTCAGCTGCATTTGTGGACAGCCCTTCTGTCCCTATGAAGCCTAGCTTGCAGGGCATTGAACTTGGAATGACACAGAAGTCCAGGCCTCAGTCTGATGAGTGGATTTAACAGAAAACTGGCTTAGAACAGAATTCTTGGGAATCCAAGTACCACAAACAAAATGAAACAAAGCAAAGCAAAGCAAAACTCTGTTCTTGTCAGCATCAGTTCTTTGCGGAACAAGGGATGACGATTTCCTGGTTGGACTTCTGTGGGCACAGAGCACAAGCTAATGACCTGCCCCAGGTCAGTACCCTCCCATATAACGTCCCATCAGAGCAGGGGAAACAGAAGCAGGGACCTTGGGTAACACCCATCTATTCATAGAGAAGCTTGGACTAGAATCTGAGTTTATAAACTTACCTTTTATTCTTTTGTTTTTGGTAAAAAACTTGATTGTTATTCTAAGATCATTGAAAAGGCATTGTTGTAGGCTGGAGACTGGGAGGAGCTGTTTTATTAAAGGCTAGCTTTATTGAGACATAATTCATATTCTGCAAAATTCACCCTTTAAGGTATAGAAATCAACGAGTTCTCGGTTATTCAGAGTTGTGTAGCCATTCCCACCACCGAACTCCAGAACGTGTTTCCTTCCCCTCTGGCCAAGAAACCCGGACCGCTAGCATCCACTCCCCCTCCTCCTGCTCCTGCCTGCCTCTGCCATTCTGCCTCCTATGTGTGACTATTCCAGACATTTAATGTAGATTTAATCTTTTTTATGTCTTTTTTTCTTTTTCTGTGTGTTTGTGTGTGTGAGTTTTGGAGGGCTCCGCTGCACTCAGCGCCTTGGGCCAGCTACGCCGCTCCTTCTGTCTGTATGCCCGCTCTCTGTGATTTTGGTTGTCTGTCTTCTTCCGCTCTGTATGACGTTTTCAAAGCTTGTCCATGCTGTAACACGCGTCAGCATTCCGTTTCCTTTTTATTGCCGGCCAATATTCTCCGTGGCTGTACCACATTTTATTTGTTCATCTCTTAACAGACATTTGTGTGTTTTCCCTTTCTGACCGTTGTGAGTATTTGGATTGAAGGTTCTGGGTGGATGTGTACTTGTATATCTCTTTGGTGTAAATACCTAGGAGTGAAATTCCAGGGTCACGTGGTAACCCTACTTAACACTTGGAGGAACCGCCATGCTGCTTTGTAACGTGGCCGCAGTGTTTGCCAGCCTCCCGGTGAGGTGTGGGAGTTCTACTCTGTGCATTTTTACCAGTACTTGTTAATTTATGGTCTTTTTAGTTTTAGTCACTCTCATGACTATGAATTGATACCTCATTATGTTTTAGAATTGCATTCCTCTAATAATTAAAAACATCAAGCATCTTTTCTTTTTGAGCTTATTGGTCATTTGTTTCCTTTGGGGGAATTGTCTATTCAAATTATTTGCCTATTTTTATTATTTTTTATTTTTAAAATATGCACGAACTGCAGATTCAACACATTGAAAACATATGACTTGGGGAGCCAGTGATCATCTAAACCACTTCTGGTCGCTTTTGCCTCCCTCTTAACCTTATTCTGTGCCTTCCCCTCAAACTACTCTCAGAGATTCGTCCTTTTCCCAGCAGTCCACCATCCCTCTTCTTACCCCCTCTCTCATGTGAAGGTCTTCTTTATGAGTTATTTTTGTGAATTTCACAGGAGGGACACCTGTTGATACTAAGTCTTTTGTGTTTGGTCCATTTCACTGAGCATTTCTCTTTCAAATGCTTTATATTGATCTTTCTTTATGGCTGCATAGTATTCCACTGCATATAAATAATTTTATTCATTCCCCTGTTGAAGAGCAAGGATTAGCTATTATAAATTGTGCTGCTATCAACATGAATATGCACATGTCTTTATGATATGCTGACTTAATTTCTTTTGAGAACATGCCCTCTAGAGCTGTAGCTGGATCAAACAGGATTTCTAGTCTCAGCTTTCTAAGTAATCTCAAGACTGCTTTCTGTCATAGTTAGGCCAGAGTGCAGAGTCACCAACAATGTTGAAGTGTTCCTTTTTATTTTTTTTCACAGCGTGACACCAGTTTGTCATTTTTTGAGTTCTTAATGTAGACCATTCTCACTGGAATGAGATGGAACCTTAACCTCCGTACCTTTCTCTGGTGGCCAGTGATGTTAACACTTTTTGTGGGCTTGTTGGCCTCTTGCACTTCCGCTTCTGAGAAGTTTCTTTTCATTTCCGCTGCCCACTTCTTGATGGGGTCATTTATTTTATGAGTTTTCTTGAGTTCTTTATATATTCCAGTTATTAACTCTGTGTCTGAGGTATTGCTGGCAAAGATTTTCTCCCATTCTGTGGGTTGTCTCTTCACCATGTAGATTGTTTCCTTTGTTATGCAAAGAGGTTTTTAGTTTAATGTAGTGCCATTTGTTGAGTCTCACTATTGTTTCTTTTGTAGCTGGCATTCTGTTCAGGAAATCTTTTCCTGTCCCTATGTCTTTTAGGATTTTACCAATTTTGTGTTTTAGCAGATTCAGTGTTTCTGTTTTGATATTCAGTTCTTTGACCTATTTTAATCTGATTTTAGTGTGTGATAACAGATATAGATCTAATTTCATTCTCTTGCATGTGGTGATCCAGTTTTCCCAGGAACATTTGTTGAAGATGCTATCTCTTCTCCAGTGGATTATTCTGGCCCCTGAACTCACTATAGAGCCTAGACTGGCCTTGGATTCATGGAAATCCCCCTGCCTCAGCATACTGAGTGCTGGAATTATAGGCATACATGTCCATGTCTGGCTTTATGTGGTGCTAGAGAATTGAACTCTGGGCTTTGTGCTTGCTAGGCAAGTGCTTTAACCACTGTGCCATTCCTCCAGCTCTCTTCCGCTGAGTGAAATGAATGTTTATCATCCTAATTTATCGCTAATATTTGAAATTTACACAGTTTTTCTTTTATTAGTAACCTTGTATTACCAGATATGTATATAATAAATCACAGTCTCAGATTAAGAGTCTTCTGTTATTCAATGACTTTACCTTTGTCCTTGGGTATGCAAAGATATTAAACTAATTATAACTCCTTCTTTAAAATGCTATCCTTAGCATGCATTTTAATCCTCATTTGTTCTGTTTTTATCCTCTCAAGACATTATTAACAGTGTAGCCAGACATTGCTTATTTAGATTTTCCTATACATGTACCACCATCTTTGTTAATAACTCTTCCAACCTTAAGCTCCTTTCTTTTCAAAACTTCCACCTTGTGTTCATTTTCCTTTCTTTTGAAGTGCATCACCTAAGGTATCTATTAGTGAGGGCATGCCATTGCCAAATTGAATTTTTTTCCATTGGAAAATCTCTTTAGTTTGCCAACATATGGTGTAATCCTCCTCTTCCTGCTCTTCCTCCTTCTTCCTTCCTTCCTTTCTTTCTTTCCCCCTTTCTCCCTTTCTCCCTTTCTCTCTCTCTCTCTCTCTCTTTCTTTCTTTCTTTCTTTCTTTCTTTCTTTCTTTCTTTCTTTCTTTCTTCCTTTTTTTCTCACTCTGTGGTCCAGGTTGGTCCTAAACTCACTATGGAGCCCAGGCTGGCCTCGAACTCACAACAATACTCTTGCCTCAGCCTCTTGAGTGCTGGTATCACAGGTGTGCACCACCATGCCTAGCTATTGTGTGGTACCGGGGGATCCAATCTGGGGCCTCAATCTTCTTATGCAAGCACTCTAATCACTGAGCTATGCCCCATCCCTGTATATGGCATAAATATTTAAGGAGGGGCTGAAAGAATGGCACAGAGAGGTTAAAGCACTTGCCTTGTGTGTTAGACTGAAGATCGGTGACTGAAGATTGGTGATGAGTAAACAGGCACAAGTCGATACTAGAGCGAAACTGTGATGAAGATCTGTAGCTAGTAGAAAGATGGTGGCAAGTCAGCATGTGTAGACAATAGCAAAGGACTAGCGCTTTCCCAGAGGAAAAAACTGTAACAATCTTTCTTCTTCCTTCCTTTTATACAGTTCAAGTTTCCAGAAGGGCCTCCCATATCTGGGTGGGTTTTCTTCTCTCATTTGCTGGCCCTCAAATCACTCATACTCTAATTAAGGCTGGTTCCTAATTGTCTACTTTAGGCATGGTTGTTAAACCCTAATCCAAGTTTAGTTCCTGATTGCCTCAAGTTGATGTAATCTCTCTAACAGTCACACCTTTCACACCTTGCAAGCAAGCGCAAGGCCCTAAATTCATTGCCCAGCACCACGTAAAGCTGGGGTTGGTGGTGCATGCCTGTAATCCCAGCACAGCACTTGGGAGGCTGAGACAGATGGATTGTTCTGAGTCCAAGGCTAGCCTGGGCTACACCAGTGAGTTCAGGACCAGCCTGTGCAACAGAGACCCTGTCTCAAAAAAAAAAAATTCTATGTTCAGAACTCTAAACTTGGCTTTTGATTTTTTCCTTTCCCATTATATATATATATATGTGCAACACATAAAGTTTAGGTTGATCTTGAGTATCTTATGCACATACATATTGTGGCATGGTTACAAATCCTTCTCTTTTCTCTTTTTGACCCTTCCACTCCCTCCCCCTCTATTCCAGTTCCCATTATTCCCCACATTAAGTTCTATGAAGTAACTGTGATCTGGATTTCTCATACTAGAGAAATCATTTGATATTTCACCTTCTGCTTCTGACTCATTTCATTAAGCATGATGGTTTCAAGTTGTCTCCATTTACCTACAAAAGCCTCCAAATTATCTGTCTTTATAGACGCGTAGTATTCCATTGTGTATAAATACCACAACTTATGTATCCATTGGTCTGTTGATGGGTATTTGGGTGTCTTCTACATTTTAGCTATTGTTAGTTGTGCCACTATGAACATGGGTATACATGTATCTCTGTTATATGTTGTTTCTAAGTATTTTGGGAAAACTCCCAGAAGAGGTATCGCTGGATCAAAGAGGATATTTATTTCTAGTCTTTTGAGCGACTTCCATACTGCTTTCCACAGTAGTTGTACCAGTTTACATTCCCACCAGCAGTGCAGGAGGGTTCCTTTTTCCCACAGCCTCACCAGCACTTATTGCTGTTTGTGTTCGTGATATACACCAATCTCTCTGGAATCAGTTGGTATCTTAGTGATGTTTTGATTTGCATTTCTATTATGGCTAAGGATGTTGAACATCTTTTCATGCATTTTTGGCTATTTGAGCTTCTTCGTCTGCGAACTGCCTCTTCATTTCTTTTGCCCATTTTTCAATAGGGTCTTTGATTTTGAGGGGCTTACTTTCCTACGGTTCCTTGTATATTCTGGTTATGAGCCTCCTATCTGAGGTATTGGTGATAATTCTTTTCATTCTGTTGGTTGATAATTTCTTTTGCTATGCAGAAACTTATTAATTTGGCATAATCTCATTTGTTAATTCTGGGAGATACGTCTTTTGCTTTTGGTGTCTTATTAAGAAAGTCTTTGCCTACCCCTATGTCTTTTAGATATTTTCCTAATTAGTCTATGAGAAGGTTCAGTGTTTCAGTTTTAATATCCAGGTCTTTGATCCACTTTGATTTAATTTTGATGCATGGTGGCAAGTGTGTGTCTAGATTCATTCTTCTGCATGTGGATGTCCAATATTCCCAGCACCATTTGTTTAAGAGGTTATCCTTTTTCCAGTGCACACTTTTGGATCCTTTATTAAAGATTAGGTAGCTGAGGGTATTTGAATTTGTCTCTGCTTTCTCAATTCTGTTCCACTGGTCTATCTGTATATTTTTGTGCTAGGGCCATATAATTTTTACAACTATGGCTTTCTAGTAGAACTTGCTGTCTGGAGTTGTAATACCTCCTGCCTTAGTCTTGTTACTTAAGATTGCTTAGGCTATTCTAGGTCTCCTTTGGTTCTATATAAATTTAAGGATTCTTTTTTCAAGTTCTATGAAAAAATTGTTGGTATTTTGATAGGAATTGCATTGAATCTGTATATCAGTTTTGGCAGTATAGTAATTTTAGCTATATTAAATCTGCCTATCCAAAAACAGGGGGTGCCTTTCTATTTTCTGATGTTGACTACAACTTCTTTGTTTAGTGTAATGTAGTTTTTTTCATGTAAGTCTTTTACTTCCTTGGTTAGGTGTACTCCTAGGTATTTATTTTTTTGCTGGGCTATTGAGAATGGGATTATTCTTCTGAGCTCTTTTTCAGTGAGTTCATTGTTGGTGTAGAGAAAAACTATTGATTTTTTAGTATTGATTTTATAGCTTGAGATTTGGCTGAATTTATTTATTTCCAAAAATTTCAAAGTGGAGTTTTGGGGGTCTTCTATGTAGGTAATCATATAATCTGCAAATAAGGACAGTTTGGCTTCCTCCTTTTTGATGAAAATTTCTTTTATTTCACTTTTTTGTCTGATTGCTGTGGCAAGTGTTTCAACAACTATGTTGAATAAGAGTGGTTAGAGTGGAGAGCCTTGTCCAAGTTTTCTGTAGTGTCATTTAACTGTTGTATATCTTTGTGGATTTTCTGTCTGGTTGATCTGTCTATTTGTGATAGTGGAGTATTAAAGTCTCCTGCTATGATTGTATTGGGGCCTATATCTTCTTTCAGATATCATAATTTTTGGTTTACATAATTGGGTGCCCCAGAGTTGGGAGCTTATACATTGATAATTGTGAATTCTTTCTGTTCTGTTGTTTCCTTAGTCAGTATATAGTGACTGTCTTTGTCTCTTCTAATCTATTTTGTTTTGAAAATGGATGCATTTGAAACTAATATAGCTATCCCTGCTTGTTTCATGGGTGCTGTTGCATGAAATATTGAATTCCATCCTTTTATTTTCAGTCTGTGAGTTTTTTGTGGATGAAATGTGTTTCTTGTAAGCAACAAATTGTCATTTTCTATTTTTTTTAATCGAGTCAACCAGTCTATGTCTTTTATTAGGTGAGTTGGGGCCATTCACCTTCAGAGTAATTATCAAGGTATATTTGGTATGTTCTGCCAACATTATAGTTTTTTAGTATTATTTAGTATTATTCACTAGACTTACTTTCTTTCATTCTGCTATATCTGTTGTCTTTGTATTTGGGATCTTTGGTGGCATTAGCCTCTCTTTTGCTTTCTAAGTTTCCTTTAAGTATTCTCTGCAATGCTGGCTCAGTGGCTACAAATTTCTTTAAGCTTTCTCTATTATGGAAAATTTTAATTTCTCCCTTGAATTTAAAAGCTAATTTTGCTGGATATAGCGTTTGGGTTGACATTTATGATCTCTTAGTGCTTGAATGATATTGCTCCATGATCTTCTGGCTTTTAGGGTCTGAGTTGAGAAATCGGCAGTTATCCTGATGGGCTTATCTTTGTAACCCCTCTGTTTTTCTCTCACTGCTTTTAATATTTTCTCTTTGTGTTGGATTTCTAGTATTTTAATTATGATGTGTCATGATGAGGTTCTATTTTGATCAAAGTTGTTTGGTTGTTCTATATGCCTCTAGTAGTTCAATGTTTTTTATTTTTCCTTAAATTTGGGAAATTTTCTTCTATAATTTCATTGAACATGGCCTTTAAGCCTTTTATTTTTGTCCTCATCTTTCTCCTGCACTCCCATAATTCTGAGGTTGTTTCTCTTTGAATCATTCATCAGCTGCTATAACCATTCTATTTTTTCCTTTTTTTGTTTTGTGCTCTTTACAGCTTGTATGTTTCAGCCCTACCATTTTATCCTCTAGGTCTGATATTCTATTCTCAAAATGTTCAAACTGGTTACTTATTTTTTTCCTGTGTGTTTTTCACATCCTGAAGGTCTGATTTCAATATTTTTATATCTCTGATGTGTTCTTCTCTAATTTCTTGTATTGCCTTCATTATCTTCTGGTTTATATCTTCTTTGTTTCCCTCTAATTTCTTGTCAATGTTTGCTGATAGCATAGCTATGTCCTGGTGTAGCTCTTGCATTTCCTGTTTCATTCCTTGTTTCACTTCTAAGTATTTCTGGGCCCAGAAATTATCATTTTTTTGCCTTTTTCATCTTTGGGTTCTGCTATTTCTAGATCCCTTGTACATATCATTTTCTGGGGTGTCAGGGCTTTCTGTAGGTGATTTATAACCACGTTTCTTCATGGTTCTGTTACAGTGAGTTGAGGCTCCCGTATTGTTGATGGACTCTGTTTCTTTTCCTGAGATTCTTAAATTAGACTCTTTCTGTTTTAAGTGTTACCTGGATGTCTCGGGACACAAGAGGGATGGGGCTTGGAAAGGCTCAGTCCTGACAGCTTCCAGGTGCAGGCAGGGCTCTGGTGGTGGCTATCTGGCTGTCTCTGGTGCACAAGTTGGGGGGAGTTGGAAGGCCCAGTCCTGTGAGCTCTCAGGTGCAGGTGGGGCTCTTGACTTTTGATAATTTAAACTTGAAAAAAAAATTAAGATGTCGCTGGGCATAGTGGCATAGACCTGTAATCCCAGTACTTTGGGAGGCCGAGGCAGGAGGATGCAAGTTTGAGCCCAGCCTGAGCAACTTAGTGAGATAATCTATGTCCATGTCATGCTGCCTGACAGTCCAGCTAGAGTTTATTTCCTTCCTAGGAACACAAGATGACAAGTTTAGGATGGCTATTAATGTTTGTGATGATAAAAACTATAAACACAATTATTCACTAAGAAATTAGCAGATAAAATATGGCAAATACATATAATGGAAATTCAAATATTTAGGAGAAATGAGCTATATATACATTTCTAAGTCCTGATTTCAAAAGTAATGAGAAAAATAGCAAACTAAAGAATCTAATGACAGCTATGTAAATGTAATTGTATACAAAACATTAATATTTCTTTTTATACCTATACACATGTATATGTAGCATTCATATATTGATTATAATGACATTGATCAACTTTATATGATGATGGAAATCCTCTAGGAACAGGAAAGAGGACTGAGGATCAAAGGATATGACTATCTGTGTCATTGACTTCCCTTTGTGACTGTTGAGGGGTTATGTCAACTTGAAGAGATTACGAAATACCCAGGGCAGAGTTTACAGGTGCGTGTGAATGACTTGTGGGTGAGCAAGTGAAGGAAGAATACCCACCCTGGATGTGGGTGGTCCAACTGGCAGGCTGAATTAAATAAAAAGGAAGGAAGAGGAAAGATCAACGCCTGTGGTCAAAAGGAAAGAAAAATCTGGGAACCAAAAGCACCCTGTAGAACACTGGAGAAATCAAGAAGGAAAACACCTGTTGGAGAGAACAGAGATTCTGTGGGGAGTGATAAAAAATTGAGAGAATTTGAAGCCTCTTTTCACAAAGATGCTTGCCTAAAATTGCTTCCCTTTTTGATGTTCCCACCTGCCACCAACAGATCGAGGAATTTTGTTAAAAAATAAAGACAAAAAAATCTTCAAGGAGAAGACAAAACACTAAAACAAGCAAAAGTGAAAAATGCAGCTGCCCAACCAGGCACAAATGAAGGTGTTACATTTGAGCGGTGCCATGTGCTCACCATAAAGTTATTTTTTGTAATTTTTATGTATTTTTATTTTTGTTTTGAGGCAGAATCTTGCTTTATAGTCCAAGCAGGTCTTAACTCACTAGATAACCCAGGCTGGCCTCAGATTCATGGCAGTGCTCCTGCCTCAGCCTCCCTGCTGCTGGGATTACAGGTCTGCACCACCACGCCCAGCTAATCTTTATATAGTACTGGAGGTTTGTCTTCCCGGGTCTGCACAAGCTTGGGAAGGGCCTTAACTACTGACCCATGCTCCAGGGCCTCACGGTGGGTCTCCGTAAAAGCCCTAGTACCCCATATTAGATGGGAGGGCATAGAGGGGAAGAGTCATTCCTGGGACAGGGGTCTCGGAGCCTCAGAGTGAGGGCCCATAGGTGCTCTGGGAACTCCTGCAGACTGGGACTTGGGAACAGGGCAGAGGTTGGAACAGTGTACTGGGGAAATGGCCGGAGAAGCTGAAGTCTGTTGCCATTTTAGGGGCCAAAGTTACACATGGCTCAGCAGAAGGGAGCTGGATGCCCCCTAGGCCAGGCAAGGAGGTCAGCAGCCGATCTGGTTGGTGGGTCCTTCCAGAGAACTTGGGCTCTGCATACACCTAATAGGTCTCTTCCTGGACCGGAGCTGATGTAGAGGATGGATCCATTCCGAGTGCCAGAAACTCAGCTTTGCTGCTTCCGATAGGCCTCTTCCTGGGCAGTGATGTCTGGGACTGATGAGCACAGAGTCCCAGCTAGACAACGATGTCCTTTGTGGAGCGCCCAACTGACTGATGTTGGTGGAGGCTCTAGCAGTAGGTTGGCATCATTCTGAGACTTCTGCAGGGCTCAACCAGCTGCCAGAACATCTGTGGAGGTGAGAGAGATGGAAGCAAGGGTCCCCATGAGGTCCTTTAGGCTGGGTCCACCCAGGGCACAGTGCTGCCACACTTCTCTAGATGGGGCACTTGGTAGGGTTGGGTTTTCCGGGCTCTGATCCCCACCAGGAACTGGAGATGCAGGGCTGGAAGCCCACCATGTCCCTGGCACTGAAGGAGGTGCTCCTCTGCCTGGAGGAGGGCCTGGCTGGTGTGGAGTGCATAGGCTTTGCAAGCCTGTGCACAGTGACAGACAAGGAAAGCCGGGCAGCCAGGTTACTTGCCGTGTGAGCTTACGAACTAACCGTACTCCTCACTGAGTGAGACCTCACTCCTCCAAATTGCGCTTTTTCTGCCTCAGGACTCGGATGTGACCTGAACATGTGTTAAATCCAAAGACATGCTGGGACTGGCGAAGCCAGGGCTACTGTTGGTCAGCCATGGTGGAGAAATACTCTTCCGTGCCCACGGAGGGTGGAATGACTTTTCCAGGGGCACAAAGAAAGCTGTTTCAGGCACTAATTGGAATCTTGGCCCTCCTGGTGCAGATCCAATACACCCTGCGCAGTTGGCAACGTGTGTTGTGCAGTGACCGCAGCCAAGCGATAGCAGCCCGGCTTCCCGGAGGTGTCCAGCCAATGGCACGGCCTAGGTGCAGGGAGTGGCCTGAGCTGGGCGGGACTTCAAAAAGCCTGTGTAGAAGAAGTGGTTTTGGATGGTCCCGTGGCACCGCGTTGCTTTGCTTCTTGATTGAAAACAGTCAAAACACAATTTATAAGCGATTTGCTTACTTTAAGGGGTAGTTTATGCTGTCTATTTTTTATTTTCTTAAAGATTTCCAGAAGGCTGTGAAAGTGCTTTATCTCACTCTTTGGGCCACTGTGCTTCTGTCGCGTACATGGTTCTAGAAATTTCTGCCAACTACCTGAGAAATTAGAAACACAAAATTTCCATTGCTAATGGAACAAAAAGAAAAAGAAAAGAGAAGAAAAAGAAAAGAAAAGAAAGAAAAAAATAGAAAAAAGAAAAAGAAAAGAAAAGGCAATCAACCAACCAACCAACCAACCTCCCTTCTCCCCCAAACCTGGCAGTTTCAGGCAGAAAGTTCTTAAGTTTGTGGCCAGCATGGGTAAGTTATGGACTCAGGGAGATTGCCTCAAAACACAAGATAAAAAGTGGCTGGAATAACAGCTCAGTTTCAAGTTCTGAGTTCTATCTGTAGCACCCCCAAACAAAGTAAGAACTGACAATAGAGACCAAAGGAAAGTCACTTCCAGTTTTAGTTGGAATCTAGTCTGTAGTTATTGAAATAGTCGCGAAAAGATTTAAGGACTTTAAAAAAATCTTCAGGCTTGATATTAGAGCTGAAGTATATGGAGTGTAAATAACTTCTCTCCCAATCAGTTCAGATGAGTGAATGGCATTTTATGACAGTTAATATCTGGTTTGTGTTGGCTATGGGAATTAAAGAGAAGTATGTTTCACTTTATAACAAGGGTCTTTGAAGGTTTTTTTTTTCCACCTGTATCCTTTGGATGGAACCCTAGATGTGGAATATCTGGGCAGCGAGTCTTGGGGTCTTAACAACAACAGGTAGAACTAAGTTGCCTCCTTAAATAGCCGTCCCAATTTCCATACCTGTGTGCAGAGCCTAAGTGTGCTCTTGAAGCTCACCCCTGCCTTCCAGTCCAAGTGTTCTTCAGAATGCTGGTGTTAACTGGTGTAACACCCATTTATTTTCTGACTCTCTGAATACCCATGATGTTGATCATATTTTAACACATGCAATTTATGTAAGATCTGCCATGAAGTATCTCTTTTGGCCTTTTGCTGATAGATGTAAGCTTGAATTACGATCCTTTAAAAACTTATTTATGTGTATTGAATGGCTTTTTGTATTTTTGGATGTATGTGTTTTTATAAACAGTGGTCGCAAATTCTTTCGATGAACTTAAATTCTTTTTTGATATGCATGAATTTCAAATTCTGTAACACATCAGAAACCTATGGCATGGGGAAATCAGTGACCATTGACACCAATTTTGGCCTCTTTCCTTCCTTCCTCCCATTGCCCCATGCCTCCCCTCCCGCTCTCAGAGGCTTATCCCTTTCCTGATAGTCCATTGTTCCTCTTTCTACCCTGTCTTTTGTGGTGGGGCTTTATTATTTTTGTGATTTTTATAAGAGGGACACCTGCCTATAGTCAGTCTTTTGTGTTTGGTCCATTTCACCATGTGTTATTGACTCGAAGTGGCCCCATTTTCTTTCAAATGTTTCATATCTATCTTTATGGATGCATAAAATTCCATTGTTTATTGGTACGACATCTTCTTTATGCATTCCTCTATTGACAGGAAAGTAGGGCAGCTGAAACTAAAAGAAGTTTCACAGGAAACTTCATAGGAAATACAATTGGCCAACAAGCACTTGAGAACATGTTCTCCATCGCTGGTCATCAGAGAAGAGCAAATAACAAAGTTGAGGTTTCACCTCACTCCAGTGAGAATGGCCTACTCAGAGAACTCAAAAAACAGCAACTGTTGGTGAGGTAGAAAAAAAATGAACACTTCTACGCTGCTGTAATCTGGCTCACACATTATGCAAAACAGTCTGGACATTCGTTAGAAAGCTGAGAATAGAAATCCCATTTGATCCAGCTACTGCTCTACTGGGCATGTTCCCAAAAGAAATAAAGTCAGCATATGATAAAGACGCACACATATCCATGTTGTTAACAGCACAATTCTTAATAGCTGAATCCTGGGAACAACCTATTTGCCTTCACTGTTTTCTGACTTCGATTTTTGCTGCTGAGAAATCAGTTGTCTAACTGCTTTCTTTTCACTGCGGTTGTGCTGTTTCTTTGAAGCAATCTTTTCTCTTTCTTTTTTTCCATCATTTCATCTTTTCTTCCTTCATTTTGTCCTTCTTTCTTTGTTCTTGTTTCCTTTCTCTTCTACTGGGAGTTGAATGTAAGCTGTTCTGTACTTTTCTGCAAATAATATTTGGACTTTTAGAATTTTGAATTTTGGAGACATCTTTGTAAATAGGTCCTTATTGTTGATGTAGAAGGTGGTTGCTGTTCTTTCATGAGAACATTATCGTATATCCCAGAACTGTGGATGATCTTTCTTCAGCACTGGACTTATCACTTCCACCTTCCATAGAGGCATGAAAAGTGATCCCATCATGCCTGCTTTAGCTTTGCTTAAGGGAGGAATCCCACATAAGCTAGACTTGATTGTCAAATATTCAATGCCAGACAGTATCCCTATGTTATGTTTGGGTCAGGAATGTTCCCCCAAAGCTTCATGCATTTGGATGTAGAGGGGTAACTGTGAAACTATGTGTTACTGGGAGGTAGGGTCTGGCTGGCAGGGGCTGATGTTTGGGTGTGACCTGGGGGATTGTGTCAATATGTTGCAGTTAGGGGGTGCAGCCTGGGCAGAGCTTTCAGGTGTATATTGTTGACTGGTGGGCCAGGAAC
Source organism: Ctenodactylus gundi (assembly GCA_004027205.1). NCBI lineage: Eukaryota > Metazoa > Chordata > Mammalia > Rodentia > Ctenodactylidae > Ctenodactylus > Ctenodactylus gundi. Next base: position 235,965 of record PVKB01002876.1, read on the forward strand.
CAAGAAAAGGGCACCCACGCTGGGTATAGGGGCCCAACATGCAGATTAAAGTAATTAAAGCAAGGGAGAAGAAACATTGTTATAGCTCCTTCCAGGGAAAGTTTTAGCCTTGACTGAGCCTCCAGACAACTGCTGCTGCCTCACCTGGCTTTCTGTCCACAGTGCTGCAGGCAGTTCTCCAGCATCTGCCATGTGCTCAGGAATGAACTGTGTGAGACCGTCTGTAACTGAGCAAAACAAATCTTTCCTCCCTTATGTTGTGGATGTTGGCTAGTCTGTCACAGCAACAAGAAAATACCCAAGACACCCACTAAGTCCTTCCCTTCCCCATCTCCAACATCTCTTTTCATTTTTTTCTGATTCTTATTAATACATAATAGTTACAGTGAGATTGAGGATTTTGTACACATATATAACACATCAACATTACAATCCCCCCCATTTTGATCCTCCCACACCCTTCTATCCCCCCTAACTCCCACTATCATACTCATTTGACTCTATAGAATTCTGGTATTCTGGGTTTCTCATATTGGAGAAAACACTCAATATTTAATATATTTAATCTTCTGTGTCTGACTCACTTCACCATTCAGTCATCACCCTTTAGCTCAGCTTCCCACCCCTAGAATGGTCTACAGTGGCTGTATCTTGATGCCTCTTCTCTGGACCACTTATTAGGATGACTTGCTGAAAGTTCTCTTGTTTTTTGGTACCTTACTATATCTTTGTTGAGATTCTTTAACATGGACTCACCCACCAGTTCACATAAGAAGAGAACTATAACATAAGGCTAGAAAATGTGAGAAAGAAAAAAGAGAGAAGTTACATTTCAAATTTCTTAGCTAAGTACTGAAAAGTAAATATGTATACATTCAAAAGACATACAAGTTATCATTACATCAATCAGTTTTCTTAGGCTAAACTTTCATCAGAGACTGAATAAATGAATTACAACGTTAAATGAACTTAAGTCTATATTGAATCACTGCATTAAATAAACTTAAATTTATATCACGAAAGTATATGCCACATAAAGCATTTGATGTAATTTTAATAAATGTGCAATTTATTTCCTCACAATTGAGTGCTTAAACATACTGGAAGAAAAGCTTACTGTCTTGATTATTTCTCATTGTTGTGATTCAATACATGACACCCATAATTTAGGGAGCAAAGATTTATTGTAGCTTACAGTTTCAGAAGGTCTCAGTCTGTTCATGGGTGGGCGGCTGGAAAATGGCGGAATCACATAGTGGGGCCACAGCTAGAGCTGGACCCAGAGTTCCTGGGGCAAAGATCCTCACAGCATGATGGAAGAGAGAGAGTATTGAGAGGAAAGGCAGAACCAACATATGTCGCTCCAGGTCAGGCCCCACCTTCCAGTCTTACATAGTATCCATAGGAACATGAGGCTTTGGGGAGACACTCCAGATCCAAACCCCTACACCTACCAATGTAAAGTTTATGGCAATGCTTTTCAGCAGAGCTCAGAACTTATTCAAGATCAGAGAATTAACACTGAAGTGAGCATCTACAAATGTTAATATCATGGCAAAGTTTTTAATTGGGGATTGTCTCAGTTACTTTTTCATTGCCATGACTCAATACCCAACATCCACAAATTTAGGCAAGGAAAGGTTTATTTTACCTCACCATTTCAGAAGGTCACAGTTCATTTACGGCGGCTGGCAGCAATAGAAGTACCTGGCAGAGACAGGTGGAGGCAATTTCACACATCACAAACAGGAAGGCAAGTTGAGACCAGTTAAGACCGGTCCTAGTCCCAGTCCTAGTCCTCAAGGAAGGCAGGAGGCAGCTTATACATCCTTCCAGTTTTGTCCCCGTGATTAGCCCCTCCTGGATCCAGGTGTGGAAGGCGTGGCCACTAAACACCGTTAATCCTAACTTACATGCCATTAATCCTAACTTACACGCCATTAATCCTAACTTGCAGCCTGTAACCCACCCCTCCAGACTGGACCCCAGTCTCTCAACAGCGCATGGTTCCATAGACAGTCTATAACATTTAAATACATGAGACGTTTGGGGGACATTCCAGAGCCACATCACAGTAGGGATCAACCTTTTTTTGTATAGCACAGAATTTACACAGGAGAGAAACTCTACAAGTATGAAGACTGTGGCAAAGCCTTTAATAGTAGGTGAACCTATACTACACATCAGAGAATTCACACTAGGGAGAATCCTTACTAATGTAAATATTGTGGCTAAGCTTTTAATCAGAATGCTCACCTTACTCAACATGAAAGAATTCACACTGAAGAGAAAACCTCCACATGTGAAGATTGTGGCAAAGTCTTTAACCAAAGCTCCAACCTTACTTGTCGGGGTCTCCGGGGTCCCTGGCCATCACTGGCTACCAACGATCAGAAACCAGGGAAGTCTGGGGGAACAGGGTCTGGATCGGCATGAGTACAATGAAATCACATCTGGGAGGCTGAATCAGTGTAACAGCTCATTTATTGGAGGTGAGGGCCAGGCTTATAAGTGGCTTAAGGGAGGTGGGTCAGCCAGGGTAACAGGGTAAGAGTCTTTTACTGATTGCAGGGATTTTGGGATCTGAAAGTAACCCAATTTGCAGGGCAGGTCTTTCAAAACCTTACCACATGATTTCTGGTGAGGGCCTGGAAGCAGGGGAAAATTAGGAATTTGGGTATGATGAAACCTGAGCTGTGGGCCATCCTGGGCCTGGAATAAGAGGGAGTGGCCTCACACCTGCTGGTCTTGAGATACAAGATTATTGGTGTACGAGCCGCCTTCTGTCTACAATCATCCCAGGTCTAGTCAGGGTCCCACACTTAATAAACTCTTGAGAATTCACACTGGAGAGAAACCCTACAAATATAAAAATTGTGCAAAACTGAAACCTTACTCAACACCACAGAATTCAAACTGAATGCAGAGATTGTGGTGATCTTTTATTGGTATTCTTCTAAAACAGTACCAGATGTCACATAAAATCTGTGAAAACTTCCCCATAATTATTATAATAGTATATTAATCTGCAAAATATGACAATTATATTAAACCTGGGGAATAAGCATAAAATCCTTAAAAATATATATACATGAATTTATAAATGGATAGGTAGATAAAATGATAAACCAAATTTGGCACAATGTTAGTAATTAGTGAAATGTGAGTAAATAATTTATGAAAGTTAAAAATATTCTGAAGTAACTAAGTATGCCATTATATCTACTGCTTTGTGTGTAATTTTTTGTGATATAGGCTTAAATTTATTTAATGTAGTAATTTGATATAGTCTTAAGTTCATTTAAGGTAGCAATTCACTAAATCAGTCTTTGATGCAAATTTATCCTAAGAAAACTGATGGATGTAATGATAACTTGAACATCTTTTGAATGTACAAACACTTACCTTTCAGTACTCAGCTAAGGAATGTGAAATTTAACTTCTTTTTTCTTTCTCACAGTAAGTTTGATTGTTATAGTTTTTTCTTATATGGACTGGTGGATGAGGCCGTGTCGCACAATCTTTAAAAAGATAAGGCTGGAGGAACGGCATAGCAGTTAAAGCCCTTGCCTTGCAAGCGCAAGGCCCTGAGTTGATTCCCAGCACCATGTAAAGCTGGGCATGGTGGCACACGCCTGTAATCCCAGCACTCGGGAGGTTGAAGCAGGTGGATTGTCCTGAGTCCAATGCTAAAGACCAGTCTTGGCTACACAGCAAGACCCTGTCTCAAAAAAAAAAAAAAAAGATATAGTTAAGATACAGAAAAAAAATAACTTTCAGCAATTCATCCAAATAAAGGGATTTGCTGGACCCAGGGAAGAGGCATCAAGAGGTGGCCACTGCAGCTCATTTTAGGAATGAGGGTTGGGAAGCTGAGCTAGAGAGTGGTGAAGTGAGTCAGATGCAGAAGCTTAAATATGTTCGATGTAGCATGGTTTCTCTGACTTGGAAAACCCAGAATACAGGCATTCTACACAACCAAATTGGTGTGATGGGGGAGCTGTGTAGGGATGGGCATGGTTGGGAGCGCCAAAATGGGAAAGAGAAAGGATAGTAATGCTGATATAATACATATGTGCACAAAATATTCAAGTTCATTGTAAACTCTATGTATCTCACATATATATTAATAAAAATGGGGGAAAATGGCCAGTAAATACATAAAAAGATGTTCAACATCCTTAGCCATTAGGTAAATGCAAATCAAAACATCACCAAGGTATCATCTAACTCTAGAGAGAAATGTGTATATAAAAAACTCAGACAGCAATCCATGCTGATAAAGTTATGGGGAGAAAGGAACTCTGTTACACTGTTTGTAGGACCGTAAACTGGTAAAAATCAAAAGGCTGAGAATAAATCTCCCCTTTGATCCAGGAATACCTCTCTGGGAACCTTTCCAAAAGAGTTAAAAGCATCATATGAAAGATATCTACCTATACGTATGTCCATAGCAGCACAACTCATAGTAGCTAATACGTGGAAGACCCCAAAATACCCATCAGCAGACCAACGAATACATAAATTGTGGTACATGTTCACAGTGGAGATAATTTTGAGGCTTTTGTAGGTAATTGGATGCAACTTAAGACCATTATACTCAGTGAAGTGAATCAAACAATGAAAGTTAAATATCAAATGGTTTCTCTAATATGAGAAACCCAGAATACAGTCATTTCATAGAACTAAATGGGGAGGGGCAAAGTGAGAGTTAGAGGGCTGGGGAAGGACTACAAAGGGAGAGGGGGAGGGTTTGTAACTCTGACACAATATATATGTGCACAAAATACTCAAGTTCCACATAAACATTATCTATCGCATATATACATTCATAATATGGTGAAAAAAGAATGGTTGTGATGGGGAAATACATAATTATACAAAATGAAAACAAGAATAGGCACAGGAAGGAGTTAGTAACACCTGGTGGGATATCTGAACAGGTAGAGGTATTTTGAACAAAATGATCTTGCAGACTACAACTTTGTTACCAAGGATATTTTATTTACTTTATAAATAATAAAGCAAATAATGTAATAGGGAACATTATACATGCGCAACATGCTTGGTTGACAGAACAGAACAAAACAAAATAAAAAACCCTAAAACAAAGACAAACCAAAAGCAACCCAGATAGACTTGAGAAGGTGTGAAACACTGTGGAAGAACAGCAAACTCAGGGGATGGAGGGATTTACAATAGAAACACGCACCCAAATGCCTGCTTAACTTGGGACAAAATTGACTGTAAATTCACTTTCAATGAGAAATGGGCTGAATGGAAGGCAACTTCCTCCACAGATTAAGAGATTGCTATGAACAATTATCATAGAATCATGCACACCAATGAAGATACTATTAGTATTGGGTAGTTTCCATAAACTAAAACTTTTAACCACAGCCACCAGTAAAGCCTTTAAAACTTGATGGGAAAACATGGAAGAAAACAGAAAAATGTAGCAAATCTACTTTTCTTTTTGAAGTCTCATGTTTTTGTCCAGGTTGGTACTGAACTAACTATGTAGCCCAGGATGGCTTCGAACTCACTGCAATCCCCCTTCCTCAGAAACCTGAGTGCTTACAGCTGTGTGCCATCATGCCTGGCTTATGTGGTGCTGGGGAATTGAACTCAGGGCCCTGCATGGGCTAGTCAAGCGATTTAACCAGTAACGCTCCCAGCCCAGGAAACCATGGGGTGTGGCCATTGACTTTGTGGCGGAAGCCCAGCAATCTGAAAACACACGGTTTGGTATTGCTGGGCAGATTCTCCACATTTAGGGTGAGAGCTAGAATCTGCCTGCTCTTCCTGACGTCTTTACAGAAATGGCAAGGGTCTTCCAAAGGGGCTCCAGTTCCATAGTTAGAGAGTCAGTGTGAGGAGATTCCGGATTCCTTTAAGGTCAACAGGAGAGCGGTGCTGTTGCCTGCCCATGCACACACCATGGGGGGTGGATCTTTCATTCCAGGAACAGGCGTCTCCTGGCCTTCCGGTGAGGGCCCTTACGAGGCGCTGGGTATTCCTGGGGACTGGGACTTGGAAAGGGAGGCAGAGGTTGGAGCGGTGAGCTGGGGAAGGGCCTGAGAAGGCTGAAGTCGTCCTCATCGAAGATGATGCCAGAAGAATGTTTTATGAACCTCATACTGGGGACCAGCGGACAGGACTCTAGCTCATGGCTCAGCAGGCGGGAGATGCATCCACTCCTAGGCCAGGAAAAGAGATCAGCCGCTAATTCAGAGGGAGGGTCCACGCAGAGTGTCAGGAACTCGGGCTCCGCATAGACCTGATGGGCCTCCTCCAGGGCAGCAGTGGGTGTGGCGGGAGGGTCCACGCAGAGTGCCAGGAACTCGGGCTCCGCATACACCTGACAGGCCTCGTCCAGGGCAGCAGTGGGTATGGCGGGAGGGTCCACGCAGACAGCCAGGAACTCGGGCTCCACATACACCTTATAGGCCTCGTCCAGGGCAGCAGTGGGTGTGGCGGGAGGGTCCACGCAGACAGCCAGGAACTCGGGCTCCGCATAGACCTGATAGGCCTCATCCAGGGCAGCAGTGGGTGTGGCGGGAGGGTCCACGCAGAGTGCCAGGAACTCGGGCTCCACATCCTCCTGATAGGCCTCGTCTAGGGCAGCAGTGGGTATG